>NJRP01000219.1:274377-296330 GCA_003063835.1 Aphaenogaster floridana | reverse complement strand
GCGTTCAGCAGACTCAACAGTTGAGCAACGTTACTAAATTTATCTATATTATATCTTCATTTATTATAGAAAATCTAGTAACGTTGCTCAACTGTCGAGTCTGCTGAACGCGGCCATAGAAAATCTAGTAACGTTGCTCAACTGTTGAGTCTGCTGAACGCGGCCAATGGTCGCGTTCAGCAGATCAAGCCGCTCAGTAGCAATCGAACGTGATTGGCTCTTACTTTTAGAACCAACCAATCAACGCAGAGTGTTGATAAGACGAACTCAACAGTTGTGTCTGCTGAACGCGCCTAATGTCCCGTCGCCAGTTGTGAGCTACGCGTTGATCAATCAGCGTTTTATTTTTTCAACGCTGGGGTGTGTTCAGGAATTAAGCCTTGTGTCCACGATGCTAGAACTTGGTCCAAGTTCTCTGTCCGAGAAACGTATAGCCAATAAAATTGTCGCTTTTCCGTAAAAGCTGCAAATTAATTGGCTACAAATTTCTCGATCCGAGAACTTGGACCAAGTTCTAGCATCGTGGACACAAGGCTTTACGCCCAGACTTAAGGTGCCCACAGACAGGACGCGTTAAGGTGCCCACAGACAGGACGCGTCAAGCGTCAAGCAGCGAGCAGGAACCAATCAGCGAGGCGATATTTTCTACGCCACTGTGAATATCGCCTCGCTGATTGGTTTGCTGCTCGCTGCTTGGCGCTTGACGCGTCCTGTCTGTGAGCACCTTTATGGGCTATCTACAATGAGTCGCAGTCGTAAGAGTCGTAAGAAATTGACCAATCACAGTTCATTATTCTTCGATCGCAAGGAGAATAATGAACTGTGATTGGTCAATTTCTTACGACTCTTACGACTGCGACTCATTGTAGATGGCCCTTAACGCGTCAACGCGTCCTGTGTGCAGTCGCCCTTTCTTCTGATTGGTCAAATTCCAACCGCAACCGAGCCGCAACCTGTAGTGTAAGATTGTATCTGTATAGAAGTAAATCAATTTTATAATCTTATTTATTAATAAAATGATGGATTGTTTAATCAATAATTTTGTCAATTTATAATTATAGTTTTACATCTTTATTTACCGATGTAAAATTTTTTTTATCCAATTACCTAACACAGTCCGATTAAATATTTTATACATATATAATTAGATAATTTATATTATATGTGTGTAATTATATATATACATACATACATATATATATATATATATATAAGAAAAAAGTTTTTTCTTGTATATTTTCTCAATATTCTAGTAAAGATTGCTTCGACTTACGTATATATATTTTTCAAGTTTGTTAAACGAGTGCATTTGTTATTACGACAATATATGGTGGTAAGCATTCAGTAAATAATAAACGAATTGTTAATTAACATAGATTTATTAAATAAAATAAAATGAAGAAAGAAAACCGTGTTTTGTTATTTGTACGTGACATGCATTTTGTTTATTTGTCAATACACGTTCGGACACTTTTAAAATCTATTGAGGAAGGGGAAGGGAAGGGGCAAGGTCGCGCGTTCCGAGCCTCTAATCACACTCGCGCAAACTATACGTGCCTGTGAAGAGCGGCGCTTTATGATCAGTCCGGCTTTTGAAGAAATATGGCGGATGTCGAGGTGAGCGAGTCACGTGGAATACGAGAAAATTCTTGCATTACTCCGTCGCCACTGTGTTATTGTAATCGGTGCGTTTTGTTGTAGCTAGCAAAAGCCTTGAAGGATCTACCGAATCGAGTTCAGACCGCCAGTAAGAAGGAGCGGCGTGAGATATTGCAAAATGTCGCCAGCGTATTGTCAAATCCCGGTAAGGATCGCGGGAGGACACATATTATGGTTCGATAAGAGATAAGCCGATACTTACGTACGGCGGCGTCACGAAAATAAGGGGGCCCCAATTCGTTCTCGGACACCGCCGTCATTTGTCGCTCCGCGATTCGTGCATGGCTTTAACAAAACTGTCATGCATTTGTTTGGAACGGTCCAGAGCAGTTTATTTACAATATTGTCTCGTTATTATTTCGTATTATTTCGCAAAGTACTTTTTCTCATTCTCTCTATCTTGGTTTTGATCTGTTGTAATTAAAATCTAATTGAAAAATTATTACATGTTGGTTATACCGTGGTACAGTAACAGAAGTTTGACAATTTCAATGAGATTTTACGATATTTCCATTGAACATTGCCAAAGACATCTGACATATTTTTGTGAAAATTACATAACACATGACAAATATTTGCTCAATATATTTTAATCAATTAATTTGTTGTAATTGTACTTGTTTTCTGTGATCTACTTTGACCGCCCTCATAGGGTTTTAAAATATTTATATTGGGTGTTGCCAAAGACATCTGGCATATTTTTGTAAAAATTACGTTACACACGTGGCAAATATAAAAAGATATGTTCAATATATTTTAATGAAGTAACTTGTTGTAACTGTATTATTTTTTCTTTATGAGCTAATTTGACTGTGCCAATAGAATTTTATAAAATATTTTTATTGAGTATTATCAAAGACATCTAACATATTTTTGTGAAAATTATGTAATACATGCAGCAAATATTTAAAAAGATACACCCAATATATTTTAATCAAGTAATTTATTGTAATAATTGTAAGTAATGTAACTGTTTTGTTTTCTATGTGATTCAGTTTGACCATGCCAACGGCTTTTTAAAATATTTTTATTGAACATTTTTAAAGATATCTGATATATGTAAAAATTACAACGTATTGCGAATATTAACAAAATTATATTAAAGATACTTTAATCAAATAATTTGATATAACTATATTGTTTTCTGTGTGATGTATGAAGATAAATTAATATATATTTGTATATATTATTTTACTGTTATATGTTTCTGGATTTGTTTATGCTTTGTTACAATTTTATTTATAATTTTTCTTTTAATCGCATAATTGCATGTTGATTAATATAATTTGATGGTATCAATGGCTACGAATACACCGTGCGTTTAGGCCGCGGCCTATACTCCAAATTCGACCTAAAAGGTGACCTGAGGTCACCTACCAAGTGTTTACAGCGATCGTTTAGGTCGGATTTGGGGTATAGGCCGCGGTCTAAACGCACGGTGTAAACTAGGTCAATGAAAGATATAGCTTAAAATTAAAATTTTCAAGTAATTTATTTCTCTCTCTCTCTCTCTCTCTCTATTATAATTTCCTTTCTGTAACTTTAAAATCAAATTTTTTAATCTTATTTATTATATTTGATTTAGAAATAAGCATATAAAGTATTATTTTTTTGAAATAGTATACAGAATATTTTATAAATGAGATTCCTACTTCAGAAATCTATTTAATATATATGTATATTTTTCTAATGGACAGTCATTATTTAGGATATAAATAAAAATCTATTGTTCATTTTTCAGCGAGGAATGTAGATCCATTTAAATTGTTAGATTGTGTAAATGACTACAGCTCGAAAACATTAATTATGTTTATGCGCATTTTTGTGTTTGATATTAAATCCTGGAGTCGGTCTTAAGCCAGCTCCAGACGACATAGCCAATGTACGTCAACATTGGCCAATGTGACATTGGCTCTATTATGTATATAAATTCCATGTGGCCAATTAGAATCACGCATTGTTCAATATTGTCATTGGGTTCATTTAGTACTACAACCGTTCAGTGACCGCTCATTGAGCACTGCGTTGTGATTGGCGTATACTTTTAGATCTATGGTAAATATAGGAGAATATTCCAATCATAACGAAGTGCTCAGTGAGCGCTCACTGAGCGGTTGTAGTATTGAATGCACGTATTGGATGACATTCGCTACAAAAGCGGTTTTTTTAAAACATATCAAAGGAGACCAACGTTGGCTTTTTACATTAGTGTTCAATGCATGCGCCAATGTTGGCGTACATTGTCGTCTGGAGCCGGCTTTATAAGAAAAAAACTAACAAAACATTCTGTATATATGATTTGATCGAGATTTTAGGCAAAAGATACACAAAAAGTCACTTCTTTTACTCAAAAACATTTTTTATTGATGTCATCAAATTATATTTATTAGAATATATCGCAAATTATAAATTATTTACATATGAGGTCTATGAATTGTTTATTACAGGCATTAATGATAAGATTGTTAATGGAATCTGTAAGGTGGTATCACTTACCTTACATAGATACAAAGATAGTGCTTCTCAGTCCTACGTGAGAAACTTAATTGTGGAACTAATTAAACAACAACCAGAGGCTACTATCAAACATATGACAACTGTAATTTCAGAGCAAGCTACCTGGCATAAGAATGTGGTGGCAACGTAAGTCATATTGGGAAATAATTTTCTATTCGTTATCTATTTACATATAATAATATTTTATTACTTTTTTGTAGTTTAAACACTGCTCTAACTGCGTACATCGCATTGAAATGGTCAACTTTACTTATTTTCCATGGATATAATGAACATCGTATAACCGAAATGGATGAATTTTTAGCAAAGCTCATTGAAGCTCAGGCAAATTTATCTGCTGCGGCTTTAGCGTCTACGGATAAGAAACTTGCCAACAAGGTGTATGCGTTACTCGCGCATGAATGGGTAGCCATTGCAGACATAGAAATTTATGCTGGACACTTAACAAAATTGGAGCTTGGTAACGGTGTAATTATTCTAGCCAGTTTACTTACAAGATATTTAGTTTCCACGAAAAGAAATGATTTGGTGGAACAATTGAAGGTAGGCAAGATAAGAGTACACACATAATTTCTAAATATAAATATATGTACATACGTGTATTTTTATAAATTTCAGGCGAACATGATAGACGTTTTTATAAAAGTGACGATTAGTTGTAAGAAGAAACCAGATTTATATGTAGTCGATGCAGCTGTGCCACTTCTTCGGAGATTGACTCATGAGGAATTCAAAACTCAATTACTTCCTGCTTTACAAAAAGCTATGTTGCGAAACCCGGAGATTATAATCGAATCAGTTGGACATATTATAAACGGGTTGAGTCTTGACCTGAGCCAATATAGTCAAGAGATTAGTAAAGGATTATTTGCCAATTTACATTCTAAAGAGGATTTAGTCCGAGATGAAGCGGTTGAGGCATGCCGCAAACTCGCTCTACAATGTTCCGATACGACGGCTTTGGAAATGCTGCTATCATCTCTATTCGCGGTGTTTCACGGATCAGAGGGCAAACTCACGGTTGCGACTCATAAGATCTCTGTGCTGCAAGGTGCTGGTAATCTCAGCTACAATGTAGCTTCGGGTAGCAGCGTGCAGAAATTAGCCGAAACGGCCTGCGAGCATTTCGTCAAAGTACTCGAGACCGAGGTTCACGAGAAGACGCTGATACACGCTCTTGAAATGATGGCACTGTGGTCCAAGAAATTCTCGTCTAACGTACCAAAAATCGTCGTAGACGCCTTCAAGAAAGGCATGGCGGCGAAAACATCCACCGCTGCAGTGCGTACTGCCTATATTAAGTTGTTCTTCTCGATCCCGGTCGCCTCGTACTCGGGAGTAATAGCACCAATCCTCGCGCAGGCAATAACCAGAGCTACGCAGCAATGCGCGCAACCAACGGCGGTAACCGAAGGCCTGGTCGCTTCGTATTTACTACTCAAATTCGTATTAGCCGACCAAGTGGAGAATGATAAACAGAGCGTGCTGTGGAACGCGATAGACGAGCAAATATTCTTTTCCGAAAAATTTCTGTCGACATGCAGCGACGATATTTTGTACCATCTTATGTTACTCTGCGAACGTCTTATCGTTGAATTTTCCGATAAACTGAACGAGAAAGCTTTAACTGGGATTCATCGAGCGATCGTATTTTGCGCCACTGCCCCAAATTCCGTGACGAGACAACGATGTTTTCCGTTGGTTAAGAAAATTATGACTGGCTTGAGTACGTATGCACCAGCGCAGGCATTGTTAACGGAATTTAATAAATTTTTGGAAAACGTTAAGATCAAGTCAGAATCAGATAAAGAGAATAAAGAAGAAATCTCAATGGGAGAAATTACCGGCAGGTGTCTTGCTGATGGATTATTCGCCATATGCTCTGGTTCCTTCTTGTTCGAAGCACATATGTTTCAAATGACTAGAGATGCTCTGCTTCCATCTCATCACCCGGCGCTGCTCAAAGCCGTGCCAAATTTATGGTTCAAAATAGCCAAGAACTACAATCTCGTACCAAAGGATTTCTTACGTAGCTACAGTAACGAAGTGAGGAAGATGTTAATCCAGAATTATAAACCGGTGCCGAACTACGAAAATGCACTTATAAAAATCATATCGCTTGCACCGGACGCTTTTCTACCCGCACTAGTGTCGAACGTTACGAGCAAACTTGACGATCCAGAGATCTTACGAGTTACCAAGGACGAATATTTCACGTATCTTACTCCTGAAGGAGAGCTCTACGACAAGAGTGTACTGCCTGTTAACGACGAAAATGATATCCTTAGTTCTATGAATATGAAGAGAGAAAGTAAAGTCTATTCATTCAAGGAGCAGCAAGAAGAGCTTCAATTACGACGCGAGTTGTACGAGAAACGAAAGAGAGAGGGCAAGATAAAGGAACCGAAGTTGACGCCTAAACAGGAGGAAACTATAAAGGCACAGATCGCGAAAGAGAATAGTATTCGTAAGAGATTAACCGAATTGAAAGCCAAGATAGATAACACTGTATCTTTAGTGGCATACTCGATACGTGGAAATCAGCAAGAGCTGTCTTTGTACTTAAAAGACCTTTTACCACCCATTTTGAAGAATCTAGGTTCTCCATTGGCAGCACCCGAGATGTCGGAGCTTTATATATTCCTTCGCCAAACGGTGACGATAGAAAATAGTGCGATTCTAGGTGACCTTATTGCTCACGTTACACTGCGGCAGTTGCAACCGCAGTGCGACCTAGACCAAGCCTGGGAAGAGGAAAATCTGGATGTGGCAGTTAAAAGAACATTGAATCTTATACACGCGGTAACGATCAAAAAGAAGGAACTACTTACGGCGCCTGCGTTCTGTTACATCTTTTCCCTCATAAGGAAAACTCTGACATCGTATAAGGATGAAGGCATGATTGTACAGGGATTGCAATTGATTCAGGAACACGCTAAGCAGAGAGGCAGCACCACCGATTTGAAAGATCTCAGGCATCCCAGACTCCTGCCGCGTAAGCAAATGTTCGACTTGCTCATTGAGCTTATGGAGACCACCACGAGCCGAGTGCAATCTCACGCGGTAGCGACCTTACTCGACGTCGCACAATCCGGCAGCGGTCAACCTGGTGCGGCGATCGCTACCAGCGAGGACATAGACTCGTTGATCGGCGCGTTACAAAATTCGTTGCCGACCGTGAGAGACGCGGCTCTCAGAGGATTGACGGTGATACGGCAGGCCTTCCCGTCCCAGAAGGAGGATCAGGATCAGCTCAACAGACTCACGAGAAGAGTGTGGATCGCTCAGTTTGATGTGAATGACGAGAATAAGATCCTCGCTAACGAATTGTGGAACGCGGCTGACTTTACCGCACAAGCGGAGGTCCTCTGTGAGGAGCTGATCCAGGACATTGCCCATCCGGTTGAACCAGTGCAACAAGCGGCTGCGCATGCACTAGCCCAAAGCTTGGCCAACGTGCCGCATTTGACGCCGACCGTGCTAGACAACCTGTTACAACTGTATCAAGAGAAATTGGCCATGATCCCACCGAAGTTGAATGATTTCGGTCGTGTTATCGAGCAGCCGATCGACACGTGGGGTCCACGACGCGGAGTAGCGCTTGCTCTCGCTCAAATAGCGCCGCTTCTCACCGCTGACACGGTATACCGGCTTATCCAGTTCTTCGTTCTAACTGGACTTGGTGACCGAAATCAGTCCGTACGCACCGAGATGCTTACAGCTGCCGTCGCGGCGGTCGACCTTCATGGCAGTGCGAACATAACGTCGTTGTTGCCGGTCTTTGAGGACTTCATGGACAAGGCGCCGAAGATCGGCAGTTTCGATTCGATCAAGCAATCGGTGGTGATCCTTATGGGATCCCTGGCGAGGCATTTGGACAAGAACGACCCGCGAATCAAACCCATCGTGATGCGCCTTATCGCGGCGCTTTCGACGCCGTCGCAGCAGGTGCAGGAAGCCGTGGCCAATTGTCTGCCACATTTGACGGATTCTATCAAGGAGGACGCACCGAAAATCGTGGACAATCTAATGGACCAGTTGCTCAAATCGGACAAGTACGGAGAGCGTAAAGGCGCAGCATACGGGCTGGCAGGGATTATTAAAGGCATGGGAATTCTTGCATTAAAGCAACTGGACATCATGAGCAAGCTGACCAACGCTATCCAAGATAAGAAGAACTACAGGCATCGCGAAGGTGCGCTATTCGCCTTCGAGATGCTGTGCACGATGCTCGGCAGATTGTTCGAACCTTACATCGTTCACGTACTGCCGCATTTGCTGTTGTGCTTCGGCGATTCGAGCCAGTACGTGAGAACCGCTACCGACGACACTGCCAGAGTAGTTATGAGTAAACTTTCCGCCCACGGCGTTAAACTCGTTCTGCCAAGTCTGCTGGCGGCTCTGGAAGAAGACTCGTGGAGAACAAAAACAGGTAATTAAACGCAATGTCGCGTTCATTCTGTTAATAAATAAACTAAAGGCATTTTTTTACTGTAGATTTTAATCTCGTATAACTATAGATTTTATTAATCTTTTATGTAGTCTTTATTATTTTTATGTTTTGATATTTGACATGGAGTGATAGCCTTGATCTTCTGGAGAAAAGCAGTCTTATATGTATCTTGACTTCCTTTTCTTCTACAGTAACGCGATTTGTTTATCCCTAATTACTTTGGGATTAAGTTTATGTTTTGGATACAATTGAATATATTCTGTCACAATTGAATATGTTCTTACTTAAAATTCTTAATGTCATGTATGCGGGGTGATAATTCCAGGAATCAAACCTTTTTGATCTTTTGCTTCAAAAACAAGTAAAGGGTGCTCTAGCTCTAAACTAGCACCTCAATGATGATTACTTGCTCGAATTTAAAATATAGTTGTTTTAGGCATTTAGGTTAACGACATTATTATCCATCTTGAAAATAAAACTGCTAAAGACACTGAGTTAAAATTCATGTATCTTATTTCCAGGATCTGTCGAATTACTTGGCGCTATGGCATACTGCGCACCAAAACAGTTAAGCAGCTGCCTGCCGAGTATTGTTCCTAAACTGATAGAAGTGCTCAGCGATTCCCACACGAAGGTGCAAGAAGCTGGCGCGGAGGCACTCAAGGTCATCGGAAGCGTCATCCGAAATCCAGAGATTCAAGCTATTGTGCCCGTGTTGCTAAAAGCGTTGCAGGATCCCTCGCATAAAACCGCTACTTGCTTGCAAACGTTGCTGGATACGCAATTTGTACACTTTATCGATGCTCCCTCACTGGCATTGATTATGCCCGTCGTGCAGCGCGCGTTCCTCGATCGTTCGACGGAGACCAGAAAAATGGCTGCACAGATAATCGGCAACATGTATTCCTTAACGGATCAAAAAGACCTGACCCCGTATTTGCCAACTATTATTCCGGGTCTGAAGACAAGTTTACTTGATCCAGTGCCCGAGGTACGCAGCGTATCGGCGAGAGCGCTAGGCGCGATGGTACGAGGAATGGGCGAGTCCAGCTTCGAGGATCTGCTACCTTGGCTGATGCAAACGCTGACCTCCGAAACTAGCAGTGTCGACAGATCCGGCGCTGCCCAAGGTCTCTCCGAGGTGGTGCGCGGACTAGGAGTCGAGAAACTTCACAAGCTCATGCCGGAAATCATCAGTACCGCGGAGAGAACAGACATCGCTCCCCATGTGAAAGACGGATACATCATGATGTTTATATATATGCCGAGCGCGTTTACCACGGAATTCACGCCGTACATAGGACAGATCATTAACCCCATCTTGAAGGCGTTGGCAGACGAGAACGAATACGTGCGGGAGACCGCGTTGAGGGCGGGACAACGTATCGTTACCCTTTACGCCGATTCGGCGATAATGCTATTGTTACCGGAATTGGAAAAGGGTCTCTTCGACGACAACTGGCGGATTCGATATTCGTCTGTGCAACTATTGGGTGATCTGCTCTACAGAATCTCTGGTGTATCAGGCAAGATGTCGACCGAGACTGCGAGCGAGGACGATAACTTTGGTACAGAACAATCGCATTACGCCATTATAAACGCCTTGGGTGCGGAAAGACGGAATCGCGTATTGGCTGGCCTATATATGGGTCGGTCGGATGTGGCTCTTATGGTGCGCCAAGCAGCTCTGCACGTCTGGAAGGTAGTGGTAACGAATACACCGAGAACATTGCGAGAAATATTACCAACGCTGTTTACTCTTCTACTGGGATGTTTGGCGAGTACGAGTTATGATAAGAGACAGGTGGCCGCTCGGACGTTGGGCGATCTCGTTCGGAAATTGGGAGAGCGAGTGTTGCCAGAGATCATACCGATCTTGGAGAAGGGTTTGCAGAGCGACCAGGCGGATCAGCGCCAAGGAGTGTGCATAGGCTTGTCGGAAATCATGGCGAGCACTAATAAAGATATGGTGCTGACCTTCGTCATCAGCCTCGTGCCTACCGTGAGGTGAGTACAATCGTCCTATGAAAACGATAACGATCAAAATGTACGCTTAGGCGTTTAAATAAAGAGATTGTCATCCTGTTTTAGAAAAGCGTTGTGCGATCCGTTGCCGGAGGTCCGACAAGCTGCGGCCAAGACTTTCGACGGCTTGCATTCCACTGTGGGCGTTCGCGCTCTCGATGATATATTGCCGGCGATGTTGACGCAACTGAATTCGCCCGACCCGGCGGAGGCGGAGAATACTTTGGACGGTTTACGTCAAGTGATGGCGATCAAGTCGCGCGTTGTACTGCCATATCTAGTCCCGCAGTTAGCCTCGCCGCCGGTTAACACAAAAGCACTGTCGATACTGGCCAGTGTGGCAGGTGAAGCATTGACAAGGTTCCTCCATAGGATCTTACCAGCATTACTCACTGCTCTTTCCAGTGCGCAAGGAACGGCAAATGAACTGCAGGAGTTAGAGTATTGTCAGGCTGTTGTCCTTTCCGTCACCGATGAGGTAGGCGTCAGGACCGTGATGGATCAGCTGATGGAGGCTACGAGAGCGGAAGATCTATCGAAACGGCGAAGCGCTGCGACGTTGCTTTGCGCGTTCTGTCGCGACACTCGTGCCGATTATAGCCAATACGTCCCGCAACTGCTTAGGGGTTTGATTCATTTGTTCACTGACGAGGACAGGGATGTGTTGCAGATGAGTTGGGAAGCGCTTACAGCCGTCACCAAAGTAAGCGTATGGAAATAACGCGCGATAACTCTGATACCAGAATTAATATTAAATGTAAAAGAATGTGTAAGAGACGTTAAAAATGATTTGACTATAACAATTTATTCTTAAGTCAATATTAGCTTTTTCAATTGCGTTTAATCGTTGTACTTGTTGCAGACTCTATCATCCGAACAACAGATAGCACACGTACAAGACATTAGACAAGCCGTTCGGTTTGCAGTGTCCGACTTGAAAGGCCAGGACTTGTTACCCGGATTCTGTCTCCCCAAGGGAATCACGCCGATTTTACCAATCTTCAGAGAGGCCATATTGAACGGTTTGCCGGAAGCGAAGGAGCACGCGGCTCAAGGATTAGGAGAAGTTATAAGATTGTCTAGCGCAGCCGCGTTGCAACCGAGTGTTGTGCATATTACCGGTCCGCTTATCCGAATCCTCGGTGACCGTTTTAATTGGAGCGTTAAAGCGGCCGTCCTCGAGACGCTTGCTATATTACTTGGAAAGGTTCGTACACAATAGAATATAATTTTACTTTATATTTTATTATGCGGTTTGAAAATAAAAAGAAGAAATGTATGCATACATATAAATGTAAGACTTGTCTTTTAACGTCCAAATCGCAAAAGTCCTTCCGTTCGAAATTATTGATTTATCTTGCTTATAGGTTGGCGTTATGCTGAAACAATTCCTGCCACAACTACAAACTACATTCTTGAGGGCGTTGAATGACAGCAATCGGCAGGTCAGACTGAAAGCAGCTTACGCTCTTAGCAATCTGATTATCATTCATACGCGTGTCGACCCTTTATTCACTGAACTTCACACTGGTATCAAAACAGGAGATGATCCAGCGATAAGGTAATCCCAATCTACGGATACGTTCTCCGAGTATTAAAACGTTTTACAAGAATTTAATATTCGAAACAGGGAAACGATGCTGCAAGCTCTCAGAGGTGTACTGACCCCTGCTGGCGACAAAATGACCGACCCGATGAAGAAACAGGTTTTTGCGACGCTCAGTAGCATGCTTAGTCATCCAGAGGACATAACAAGGAACGCGGTCGCTGGTTGTTTCGGCGCCCTTTTGCGATGGTTAACTCCGGAGCAATTAGCGATCGCATTTAACGATCATCTCTTTTGTAAGTTCGCGAAGAATACAATGCGCGGCTTAAATTGACGCTTACAAAAATTATTAATATACGATTGATATTCAATTAGCTAACGATGTCAATGCCGACTGGGTGCTCAGGCATGGACGTTCAGCTGCGCTTTTCGTAACGCTAAAAGAGTCACCCGCTACGGTGTATAATCCTAAGGAGAAGGATCGTGTTTGCACAGTGATACTCTCATATTTGGCTGCGGACAGAGTGCAAATTGTCATGAACGGCGTACGAGCGTGTGGATATCTATTTCAGTATCTTATGAACGAATCGCAACCAATACCACAGCAAATTTTGTCGCCTTTTGTGAGGGTAAGTTTAAGAAGAACATTTGCTACATCTCTTTAAGATGAACAAATTGCTTGTAATATTTAACAGACATGAAATATTTATGTTAAGCGAAATATGATAATATTTTATAATATTATTTTGGGGGTACGTCTTTATTGTATTGAATGTATGTGTGGAAAGTGGAGTGTGAACGTCTTCCCCAAAAATACCATCCACGACTCGTGTTGAGTCGGATGGTGACTCCACTATGTGTGCCGGATCGACGATGATAGCATCGTTGTCCGGCTATTAGATGTTCTTGCTGAATTTGTTTATATATTAAGCGTCGTCTACAATACGTGGAGTAAGCGTGGAGTAAGAAGTAAGAGTAAGAGGGAGCCAATCATAGGCGCTGGAGTAAGGGCATGAGCGAATTAAATTTATTTTATTTCCTAATCCTACTCTTACACTTACTTCTATTGTAGACCACGCATTACTGTTAGTGTAACCGAGTACTTTTGTGAGAAAGCGCGCTCGCGCGCGCGCAGCAACTAAGTGGTGCCGGGTTGCCGCTTTATAGGGGCACGCGGTCATCACATTATATATATATATAAGCCAATATCAGCTCTTAATATTTGCTGTAATTTTCAGTCTATGAATAATAACAGCAACGATGTGAAGCAACTACTCGCCCGTGTTTGCATTCATCTCGCGCGTAATATACCACCTGAAAATATGTCGCCCGAATTGCTCAGGGCCCTTTTGCCGATGTTGGTAAACGGTACGAAGGAGAAGAATGGATATGTCAAAGCGAACAGCGAGCTCGCACTTATCGCAGTGCTTCGGCTGAGGCAGGGTGAAGAAGAACATCAGGTTAGTTACTATCTCCCAATCGGGTCGATCAATTTTCTAAAACTTTTACTTAATTTTTGTGAGAAGTGATTGTCTTTTTTATATGTGTAATTCTTTTCTTTATTTAAAATGATAGTAATAGCCTTGTGTTATCTTCTTTCAGCGCTGCATGGCTTTCTTGGATGCTGGCGCAAAGGAGTCTTTGTCCGACGTGGTCAGCAAAGTGTTGCGTAAAGTTCTCTCTCAACCGGAGGGCAAAATAGAGGAATTAGACGATACATTACTCACGTGAGAGATATTGTACTTCCCGGGGCTTATTACGCACTATAACCGTTTCAATGATCGTATTACCCGTCATTATTCGCCCGATCCCTATAAAGAAGAGATTTATCGTTCATGTATCAGCTGCATTATGAACAAACTAGCTCGTTCAGCATTGTATCTCGATAAACAATTAAAGAGCGTGAAGCGGAACTGTCGCTCCATGGCATTCAAGTTACTTAAACTAAGATGTCCTGAATATATCAAGCGATTTGAACTAGGATTGTACATACTTTCACGAGAGATGTTTTCTATGATTCATATAACGACCGCCTGATATCTAACGATTCTAACATCGATAATCGCACGATCGTTTTCCCACTTAAGAGATCAGAGATGACAGTCGGAATCTATTCGAGATCTTTCTCTGTATCGGAGATGTAAGATTTATTATTTAAGCCATTATTTTATTTACAGCCATATTTATATTAAACATTTATATTACATTATGAACTCTTTATAGACTCAACATGGTTGTACTACGCATATACTATATCGAAAATTGATTTTATTTGCCGTCAGAAAAAAATATTTAACGAAAATTTATACAATCGACTGGAAGAATTATAAAGACAGCTCAATGATTCGCTCACATAACTAACAAGGGAACAACCAAGTGTTCCCCTCCGATTTTAATAAGCTTTGGATATGTTAAAATATAGACAAAAATAAGAGACACGTATTTTTTTATAAGTTCTCGTATGTTAAGGAGGTGAAACACTCTTTTGAAAAAAATCGGTTATTATCTTTCTAAGCGAATATCGTCGAAACTATAAGATAGAAAAAAAGTTTTAAATAAAAGTTGAATGGTTTTAAGAATACTTTATAATAATGATAAAAAAGATTTTTTAATTTTTCATTTTTTAATAAATATTTTTATAATTTTTTATTTTTAATAAATATTTTTTATAAAAAATCTTTTTTTAACATTATTATATAGTACTCTTGAAATCATTCAACTTTTATTTAAAACTTTTTCTATCTCTTATAGTTTCGACGATATTCGCTTCGAAAGACGATAACCGATTTTTTTCAAAGGAGAACGCACGAGAACGCACTTATAAAAAAGATGTGTCTCTTATTTTTGTCTATATTTTAACATATCCAAAGCTTATTAAAATCGGAGGGGGAGACTTGGTTGTGTTCCCTTGTAAGCTACACAGCTGTATAGGAACGGTTTGCTTCTGTTAGATTTATTTATTTTGCTTGCACTTTCTGTATTTTTGCATTAGATGTATACTAATTTGTTTGCAAGTTACCGAAACTGTTTGGTTTAGAAATATAGTTGCGCATTTGACAATTCCTTTAGCAGTTAATAAGGAAGAACAGAGAGTGCAAAATTAGCGCAAAGTAATCGAAAAGGCGGGGAAAATGCGTAATTTCTTTGTTTAAAATTATTAACATTGCCTTGAGAACTAATTGTATAAATTATTTTTAACATCTCTCACACCTTCTTTTATATGGATAATTTTTCTATATTTTTTTCTTTTATAACAAAAATGCGACGAAGCGTAACACGAAAGGCGGAGTAATAATGAAGAGACGTTCTCTTAAAAATTATAGAGAAAAAGATATAATTAAAAGAATAAAATAAAACATTAATAGCGATTGAAATTGAATATATATCATCTCTACACCAGCGATGTTGTTATTCATGCAAATATGAAAGAATTGCATGTGATAAAGGCGGTTCTTCTTCGATAGAAATATCTAATAACTCCAATATTAGATCTCGATGCTCTGTACGATCGTCGAGTCAATCCATTTTGATAATTTACATTTTTCTGATAATTTACCTTGTCGTTCGAGCCATTCGTTACGACTTGTAAGCGGATCGCTACGTTTTCCTGAAAAACGTTTTTCGTAACTATTTAACTATTCTGGAAGAACTCTCCGGGACGTGATTGCAGAAAGTGCAAGTAACACAAAACAATATTGAGAAAATTTACAATATGGCTTTATTATCACTAAATTGTGTTTCATCCTTTTATATGTATAATAACGTAGATTATATTCCAGAATATAAGAGGTATAGATGTTGTTGGTAGTTTCGGAATATGGACAGATTTGGACGGGCCCAGGCGTGTCCAGATCTACCCAGCTGGAGTGCTCGACCGCGATTTAGCCGAATTAGGGATCTATAGTCCGTGTAGAAGAGATTGTTGAATCGGCTCGTGCTGCCCCGAAATGCCGTGATACTCCTGGCTCGATCACTGAAGTGTCCTCGGAACGGGCTCCGTAACGCATCGCCCCGCATTTGCACCGATTTTCGCGACGCGCAATCCACTTTGCATCCACGCTGCCACCGCACCTTAAAAACAAAAAAAAATCACGTGCTGGACAATCGCAGGATTTTGTACTTTTATATGATTTCTAACGATCGCGCTGGAGGTTTACTTATGTGACGCAATTACCGACGATTGTTCTTTCCTTAGATAGAGCCGAAGGTCGCACTTTGCCTCGGCGCTACAACGCTCCATTCGACGAACGTAGATAGAGACGCGAGCAAAACGGATCGGAGGCAGTGATGTGACGGACCAGAAGTAGCACTTCACTTCGTGTTTTCAAGTATAAAAAGGAGCACGACCTAGTCGTGCGTTTCGCTTTAGCTGTTCACATGGCCCGGGGTTTCCGTAAACACATGGCGGATCAGCTCGGTTTCCTTCCCGTTAAGTGGCGAATACAATACATTATGGACAAATTGCGCTAATACTGGTCGATACTAATCATAGTTAATTAGACTTTTCTTCTGTTTATGAGTTGCTCAGGAAAAGCAATCTTCGACGACAGATTCTTGGATGAATTTGTATAGGACTTGAAGGATTGTTTGAGAAGTCTTATATAAGAGGCATCTTGCCGTGGTTTTCTAAATTTTTGTATTATATAGTTGTGCAATTAGGTGTCTCTCGAAACAAATTAATTGAAAACAAATTAATTAAAATTCTATTAAAGTATGTCTCGTTATTTATGCATTCCTCTGGAGACAAGTTTTGCAGGAAATCCTCTACCTTCAACTTGTAGTTTTTCAAAAACCGATTTCTCGGCATACTCATGAAAACTCAATCCTGGATTGTATTTGTCTATTCAAGAAATCTGTCAATAATCCGTGTATTCTTAACGTTTTATTTTTTCTAGTATCTCTTTTCTCTCTCTCTCTCTCCAATATATATTATCTCGGTTAAGATATTTAATTGTAAGAGAAGATTATAAAAAGAAAAGAAAGATTATAAGGGGACAGAGAGAGAGAGAGAAAGATTATAATAAACGGAGAGAAATGCGGCATTAGTGATTTGCTAGTGATCGATTACGCGTTGATGAGCTAAAAAAAGAAGAGCTTTCTTTGTTATTTTAATAAACATAAACGGTCTTGTTATACGACTTTAAGTTTATCGCACTTTAAAAATAATTTTATATACATTAGTTATGTATGCCACGAATGTATGTGATATAAATAGAACGATGCGCTCAAAGTGACCAGTTTTCATTTATCTTCTTGAAAAAAAAAAGATTTATCAAGATTAATTATATCAAGATTAAAAAATTCTCGCGGGAAGACGATATGTACGCATAACAATAAACTTCCGTGAAGCTGCGGAATTGCGCAGAATTTCGCGCATACAGTTTACGTTTCATTACTTTGTTTCTTATTGCGTTTAATTAAAACAGGGTGTTTACTCAAATCATGTAAAAAAAATCCCGGATTTTTCAGGTATTTTTATTAAAAATTCCAGGTAAGATTTAAAGAATTTTTAATAATAATAATAAATAATTTAAATGCAATTTTGAAATGAATTAATTTTATTATACGCTCTTTTTAATGTTTCTTCCTCTTATAGTCTTCCAGGAGACTAGACCTATTCTTTTTTACAATTAGATTACTGCGAAACCTATCCCCTACAGCACGAAATATTGCTACAACATTGCAGGAATATTATTTTGTAAGATTGAAAAATATTTCACAAAATATTTCAGAAATCTTGTAACAACATTTCTGTGTCCACATTTAAACAATATTTTGCAATATTCCTACAATGATCCTAAAATATTTTTAAAAATTAATGTATATATATATATTTTTTTTTTTGAAACGTTAATGCAATTTTCAAATAATGTCTTAAATATTTCTACTAAATTTCTAAATATTATGCTTATTAATTTCTTTTGTGCAAAGACACAATCATATATTTAACCATATGCACGAATTATGACATGTCCGAGCTTCGGTTATATAGACAGCCCGACAAATTCGAGAAACGACACCATCTAGCGGCAGTCCTAGAATATCCGAATACATAATCAAAATATATTGTAATATTTGTAGAATATTACAATGTATGCGATTTAATTATGATATTGCAATAATATCTTGCAACATTTTCTGTGAAATATTAAAAGTACAATATTTCTACAATATTCTTGCAATATTTGTAATGGGAGCTTTCCAACAAGAGACACTATGTTACACATAGGCATCTCATTGGCTACATATTATCTAAAACATCATCTAAGATAATATGTAGCCAATGAGATGCCTTTGTGTAACACAGTGTCTCTTGTTGGAAAGCTCTCAATATGTCGCACTATTGAAATATTCCTGCAACCTTTTAGCAATATTTTATGCTGTAGGGGATAAGGATAGTATATGGGAGACTCACTATATTATCAGTGAACTTTCTTATAAGCGGTGTCTACAATGAGATTTTAAGTCGTAAGATTTAACATATCGACCAATCACAATCAAAATTGTGGTCTTATTTTTAGAATGCTCAACTGTGATTGGTCGATATGTTAAGTCTTACGACTTAAAATCTCATTGTAGACACCACTTTATATTGTCTTCTACTATTACCTTAATTTTTTAAAATAAAAACTCGCGAATCACACAAAAAAGTACGTGAATATACGGATGTGTATGCCAAATTTATTGCTAACCAATTGTCGACATTTTGTATTATCAAAAAAAAAAATTAAAGAAACAATTTTTTCAGAAAGAGACAGAATTTCAATTCCAAAAATGTTTCGGAGTGCTAACAAAAAAATTTCATGAAAATCCCTGATTTTCAAAGGTAAAAAAGAAATCCCCTGAAAGTACCATGTTTTCAGGATTTTCCAGATAGTAAACACTTTGTAAAACGATACGATCGGCAGAATGCTCCTTTTAAATGCGTTTTATTTTACTCGATCGTTGTAATACGGTCGATTTTCTCATCCTGAACGTAGAAGAGCGATATATCAACAATGAATTCCTGCTTATCTTTGGAAAGCGGATACGCGATACATATAACGATTAAGTGATACAAGAGAGATTCCCTTGAAATCGCAGATCGACGGTATCGCGCGCCGTGCCGGAAATGCAGCCCCCGGCGTCGAAATGTCATCCGACCGGCGAATCTCGCCGCGGCACGTCGCGCAATCGCTCGCCGTAGAAAAGAAGAAGGAAGAAAGAAGGAGAGAAAGAAACAATCCGCGAAGATACAGGGACGAGGCCCACAGCTGCACGTTATGCAGTTCCGCCGTCGCACTTCAAAGCATTGCCGTCGCCCACGCGCGAAAACTCTCGCTTTACTGCGTCCGGAAGCGACGCTTTATGTCCCCTGCGTGATCTCTCGCGAAGGTATTAAGGAGACCCTTTCCCGCCTCGGAGGTTTCCGCTGTGATCGTGACAAAAATTACAATTTCGAAAGTACGTGGCGTGTTATAGTGTATATTAAATAAATATATATTTATAGAGAGAATTTTCACATTTTCTCACAGACCCCTACAGCACAAAATATTGCTACAATATTGCAGGAATATTATTTTGTAAGATTGAAATATTTCACAAAATATTTCTGAAATCCTTTAACAACATTTCTATGTCCGCATTTAAACAATATTTTGCAATATTCCTACAATGATTCTAAAATATTTTTAAAAATATTGTATATATATTCCTGAAACGTCAATGCAATTTTTTCAGATAATGTCCCAAATATTTCTAAATACTAAATTTCTAAATATTATGCTCATTAATTTCTTTTGTGCAATGACACAATCATGTCTCACACTAATTGTAAGTGTATGCATAAACCATATGCATAAATTATGACATGTCCGAACTTCGGTTATATAGACAACTCGACAAATTTTACATTCGAGAAACGACACCATCTAGCGGCAGTCCTAGAATATCCGAATGTAATCAAAATATATTGTAATATTTCTAGAATATTATAATGTATGTGATTGAATTATGATATTGCAGTAATATCTTGCAACATTTCCTGTGAAATATTAAAATTACAATATTCTTGCAATATTTGTAATATGTCGTACTATTGAAATATTCCTGCAATCTTTTAGCAATATTTTGTACTGTAGGGGAGAGAGAATTTTTTCTCTTAGAATTTACCCTAAAAATTATGGTAGTCATAGGACAACGTGGCATTTCGAAGAATTTTATGTGATTTTGTCCGATTTATTAATATCTACCACAATAAAATATAAAACACGTTTAGTTAAATTTCACTTATAGAATACATAGCAAGATTTTAATAACTGTAAAATATGTTAAGTAGTTTATAATTTTTTATTGTTTTGAATAGAATAAATATGCTAAGTAATGATAAATATATAAAATAACTTATATAAAAATTTTACAATATATACAACATAATATTTTCCTTTCGACTTAATCATTCCTGATAATTTTGTCATGCAGCATGGTAATTGATCGGCTATGTCCGTTTATCTGTGGAAGTTTTCAATTTTCGAAAAAATATATGTATTAATTTATTTATACTAAATCTTTAATATAATTTTTTAAAAATAAAGATTTTCTCAAAATTTTCAATCCTCTTTGAATGTTGAGAAATATTACAAGTCTCACGAACATATTCCTCAATTAATTTGATTTACTTTAAAAGAATTTTGATTTAAACAGATTTGGGGGGAAATAATTTTGTTAGACTCATAGATATAGGAATATTCCTATATCTATGGTTAGACTATATCAAAAGTAACTATGTAGAGAGAGAGGACGCTCAAATATGATGATAATATTGCAAAAGTTTTGATATTTTAGCAACTATTTTGGGCGTTCTATAGAATTATTTCGATGGTCAACAAAATTATTTTCAGATTTGTATCAGGTCAAATTTTTAGATATTTCAGCAAAACCATTCTTTCCGTGTAATATCGTCGTTTAGAAAAAAAATTACATTTTTATTGCCAGTATTTATAAATCGAAAAACACTGTTTGCGATTATTTACTGAAAGTCGATTGTTAATAGGATACAGATAATTTTTCACAGTTTTTAGCTTGTCTTATCGGATTTCATTCTTACAAATATATATAACAAATACGAGACGTACTTTCAGGAATATAATAACTGCTTTCCTTTTACACGAAAACTCAGATAAATCTCACTTGTGACGTAATCACTCAGTTAAATGCACGTTCCTTTTGACACCGGCAACTGAAATTTACCTGAGTTTTTACGAGCAATTTGCACAAGCTGGAGACCTTGTGCTTTAGTGAGTGAGTGAAACTCACATTAAAAGTAACATTTTAAATGTGTCGATAAAATAATCAGGTAAATACAAAATGACAAAAAATAATTATAAATAAATTGATAAATATTGTAAATAATTTTCTCATTTTTTAATATTTTCTCATTTGCGCGTTCCTTTTACTCACTGAGCAATGACGTCATTATCTGAGATAAAATACTCACATAACTTTGAGTGACTCAGTTCACTTAAGTGTAAATGGAAAACAACTAATAATTTCCATGGTTTTTACAGGTAATTTTCTCGAGCTCAAAAAAGTGCATACCCCCATAGCAAAAAAAGTTACAGTTATATCACAATGATATTATTCAGTGACGATCAAATATGTCACAATGAAATCACAACAAAGTCATAGTGACATGCGAATGTCCGCTTTATCACAGGTGTAATGTCGCTATGACATTGTTGTGATATGAATTCCCGGTAAAAAATTGTTTATACA
>NJRP01000219.1:220112-265955 GCA_003063835.1 Aphaenogaster floridana | reverse complement strand
AATAAACTTCGAGACTTTCGAGAAGACTTCGAGAGATGCGAGTATCGATTTAACATGCCTTTTTTAAGAAAGGAAAAAACAAAATTTAGCGTGCAATTAGCAAAACTAATAAAAATATATATCGAAATTATCAATTTCCTAATAACAAATTTTAAAAATGCGTCATGGTTGATCTGATTGTTTTGTTTGGGTTTGCTCGAGGTTGAGTTTGATGGAGATTATTAAATCGGATATTGTGGAGTTTGGATTAATTTGGATTAATTTACGTCGGGTTGAATTTTGTGGTTTGTTTGGTATTAATCAAGATCATCAGTTATGCAAATTTGCGATCCTTTTTAATTTTGATTATCTTTGTCGTTCGAAATTTATTTCAATTTTTTCTTTTTTACTTCGATTAAAGACACGTCGACGGCCGTCGGCCGCCCCTTCGGGTACAATGCACCCGTTGCACCCCGGCTTGAAACGGCCCTGGCTATTCGTATTTATTAGTTTCTTCGTGTTGGGGCAAAACCGGGTTAACCGGGTACAATCCGGTGGGACAAAATTGGATACCCGGTTTTGCCCCAAACTTCTGTATAAAAAAAAAAAAATAGTCGTCTTTATTCTCATCTTATAATTTTTAAGCTTGCATCTTTTGCAACGATTTATATTCAAGATCAACCGAGAGCTGGATACAATTAATGCATTGCATGTCAAGGGTGGGCCCATGAGTCCTGCAGCAATGTAGAGAAAGAGATCTTTGTTTGTGATTTTTGTGTAAACCACAATGTATAGAATACATTTGGCATTGTATTTTGACTAAAATAAATCAAGATTTTGTAATTGCACGGTGTTTTACATATTTTCAAATGAGTATCCGGTTTTATCCTACCGGTAGGACAAAACCGGGTACTTTGCCTTCTTCGAAAAGTCTTGTTATCCTCGATAACCAAATTTTTTTTTCGGCAACTATCCTCATTTTCTCATAAGATTAATGCCCAATTTCTTCACCTTTAGATAAGTTTTATATAAGTTTTATAACTTTATCTTCCAGATAAAGTTAGCAATAGCCAATCACAGCCATTGATTCTGAGAGATATCTTCCGGATAAAGTTATCTAAAGGTGAAGAAATTGGTTCACACATAAGGTTCACTAAAGACTACTAACGGTCAGTAGAATTTTTTTTTGCCCTCCGATTGTTTGTACGAAGACAAATGCAAAAAGGTACCCGGTTTTACCCAACTTTCTCCTACTCCTTTTTTTCTTTCTCTACGCTTTCTTTTTTATGATTTTAATTTCTTATTTTTTTTTAAATTTTAAATATTATTATTACTTTTTTATAGTATTTTTCGCATTATTTTTTTTATTTCTTTGTTATTGCTTCTTTTTATTTGTTCTTAAAGGGTTTGCTTTAGAATGTTAATAAACGCTTTATTTCTCTTTTTCTCTCTCTCTCTCTCTCTCTCTCACTTTCTGTTCGATTTTCTAAAAGAAATTGAACAGTTTTTATAAATATGTGATTGTGAAATAGTAATGCAGGATTCACACTGCTTCCGACATCCGATGTGCGATGATACGATAGCCAATAAAAGAATTCGCTTCCTAGGGTTTCTAGTTAACGATATCTTTTTCACTTGAAGATAAATTCTGCTATTGGATATCGGATCATCATATGTCGGATGTCGGAAACAGTGTGAATCTTGCATAATTCTGGACAATATATACGACAATATCTCATGCCTCTTTCTTTATGATAGACTAGTTGTAAAATTGTTGTCAGTTTTTGTATATTTTTTTACCCACACAGCATACATATCCACAAGCATGGGCGTCCGCAGGAGGGGGGGCAAGATGGGGCATTTGCCCCCCCCCCTGGAATCAGCAAAAAATTAAGAAATTGCTCTCCCTTTGAATAAAGGAAAGACAAAGTTGTGCTAACCTTGCCGATCTTTGCCCTAATTCATAGAATTATAATTTCAAAAGGTGTATAAATTTCAAATTATAAGTATTCTAATTCTAGAATATTTTAAATCATGCCCCCCCCTGGAAAAAATCCTGCGGACGTCCTTGTCCACAAGACGTCCAGAAGATATCCCGAAAATTCCTATCGCCTAAAAATGTCTTTGGGATATCTTTTGGACGTCTTTCGGACAATGCATGCTATATGGGTATTCTGTTCAGAATATTTATTGCGATACGGTGAAACACAAATTGATGAAGAATCACAGTTTATTGCGATTTTAAGGTAAAATAGGGGCATAGTTTTTCTTCATAACGGTAGTAATTTTGCGTGTCGCTATGTTTGAAACATTAGAGAAAACCAGAACAAAAAAGAGATAATGAAAAAAAGAAAGGAGAAAACTTTACTAAAAGTTTTATGAGGAGGAAAAAGGCATAAAGAGGAAACGGAAGACATAAACAAAGAATAAAATTGATGGTCAAACAGCAAGATATATCATTTTTGCATTTCGAAGCAGATTGCATTCCGAATGCGACGATTTGTATCGAATTGTTATATTAAATCGAAAACTTACGTTTTATATTAAGCATTCGATTACAGGCATACGAAAACTTGAATTGTATCAACACACGAAAAGAATAGTTTTGCTGAAATATTAAAAAATATTAAAAAATTTGGCCAGATCTGAAAAATAATTTTGTTGGATCATTAAAATAATTATGTAGGACGCCTAAAATAGTTGCTAGAATATCAAAACTTTTTGCAGCATTATCATTATGTTGGAGTGTCCTACATAATTATTTTGATGTTCCAACAAAATTATTTTTCAGATCTGTATCTGGCCAAATTTTTTAATATTTCAGTAAAACCGTTTTTCCGTGCAAGTTTTTCTCTTTGGCTGCGAAATAAAATTATTTTATACAAATTTTTAACCTGAATGAAACAGAGAAATGCATTACCGTTATGGCTGTGATGTAAGTTTATCATCTTTATATTAATTAATATATAATACTTCGATGTTGCAAATAGGAAGCTTTAATTGATTATTTAACATTTTCATTTATAATTGATATATCATTTAACATATCATCATTTAACGATCATTTAACATTTTTCTTTCCTTCACTACAGAATGTGCAATCTTATTAGACTATTACATGCAAGACAAAGAATTCGCAAGATAAAAAATGAATATTACAATAAAAAATGATAATTGTTTATTAAGCCTTACAAATACCTGTCGCAGGGTCCTTCAGGTATTCTAACTTTTAACTTAAATTATAAAAAATAAATAATGACAATATGTACAATATTGATAATAAGATAATAACTGAAAAATGCTTTACATCCTTAAAAGTTCTAGAATTATACAAAACAATAAAATCTCTTAATACTTATATACATGAGCGTATACACAGAATATAGCATGCGCGTATGTAATATTTCATATATATATGTATAATATTTTGCATGTATAATAAATATATATTATAAATTATTTATATACATATACAAAATTGTATATGTATAATTCAGCAAACACACCGAATATAATTGCCATATAACATAGATATAACACGTGCATATTTATGTACATGTTACATGGCAGTTATATCGAGGTTTGCTGGGAATATAATAATTTATTATATATTTAACTATATTTTATATTGTATAAATAATTTTGAACCAAAAAAGCTATAGAAACCGTTATTAAAATTAAGATCAGAGATTTAAAAATGTTTTATATATACTCAAAGAAATATATTATCTTACATCCCTTTGTTAAATAAAAGATTTCAGATTTTGATAGATTTCTAAGTAAATCTTTATCGCTATCGACGCGATATGCAATATAAGGGATTCTACAAAATATGTGCTTTTATCTTTTTGTCGCCTCGTTGTCTCAACTCGAGAACAAACCATAGTCGTCTGTCTGCCGCCGGATTCTGTAATTTGTGGTGACAATTCCGTGTTCTGTCTCGTTGTCACGATGCTCATAACGGGAACATATGACGAGGCCCGCGGGAGCACGCGATACAAATCCGTGCAGGGTCGGTGTCTGCTGGAAACGGCGATAACGATCTCGACGCAGTCATTTGATGCACTTGTCAATTTTTCGCGACGGCTTGCAGTCGCTGGAACGCGTAGAATTGACGCCTGCTGTGTTCTATATTATTAAACAGAATATCGCGCTTAGATAATTTGTTTTGACATATTTTAACATAAAATATAAAATATCTCGCAAACCATTTATTTTTTCCTAACCGTATCTTAATACTTTTATTATGCCAGAGAAATCATATTATCTAGGGAAAATCATATAATTTCATTTAAAAAATTGATGGTAATCTTTATATGACTTTGTCACGTACATTCAAGGTCAGATTAACATGTCGATCTTTTTCCCCTTTTTAAAACAAATAGCTATTTTATCTAAAATATTTTTGCTATGACGATAATTTTAGAAATAAAGCCATATCTTTATATTATCACGGGGCATTTTTTCCTGCTGGATTGCTTGCGATCTAGTAAATTATTATAATTGCACCACTCAGCACGCAGGAGTTCTAGTAATTTACTAGATTGCAAGTAATCCAGCAGGAAAAAACGCTCCGTGTGCCGCTGGCTTCATAGCTTTGTAATACTTCAAATGCCCTATCCTGTATACACTATATCTTTATAAATTTTGAAATTTAAGTAGCGAGTGTTTTGTCTTTACGAAAACATAAAATTCTCACACTTGAGTGTATAATAATAATTATCCATATATTAAATAAAGATTGAAACGTTGGAAAGGAAAGAAATTAAATATCTACACTAAAATATTTATAAATATTTAAATATCTGAACATCTACATATTTTTTAATAGATTCCTCACATATTTCTAGAAAGAGAGAACTCTCAAATATAGGACGTCATAGAGAGGTAAAGAAATCGCTCTCAATTAGTCAAAATTATCAGCCATTAGTGATTATTCGAGGCGTCGAGGTTGAATATCAGGAATATGCAATTTGTGTGACGCATCACGCTTTCTTACCTTCGTCCTTCTCTCTCTCTCTTCTTTTCCTTCTCTCTCTTGAAGTGTCATGTTTGTCGCCTGAGAGGCGACGTATAAGCGCGCTACGCGACTTTAGCGCGTTCTGGTTCCAAGCTCCCCGCTACGCCGACATCGTGAAACCGCAACCAATCGAATTCACGTGGGCGGTGCGTGAGGGCCAGTGAGGGGCTGAGGGCGGCCGCATTCACCAATGAGCGAACCGTTGATGTCGCGATGCCCGCGCTGTATTGCACCGATTCTGTTCGTGTTCCGCCTGTTTCGCGACAGGAATCAGTCGCGGCAGCCCGGCAGGAATCGGTCGCTTCAGTTCCACTCCACAACTACAAAAGGGTGCACGTGATTCGACGTTTGTCCTGAACATTTCCAACCTCGCGTTGCCTCACGTTATCAATTGGCAAACGGGGAGGAAAACGTCGGTCCTCTCGGAAATGGGATCTCTTCAGGACTTAAATGTACTGATGCCTCTGGGATTGGAACTGCAACTGGCATCGTCACTCTTCACGCAGCCGTCGATCGTCCTACAACGCAACTCAGGTAATGTGTAGTTATTCTTAGCCGTTTAAATCTTGTGATCAAAGTGTCGTCAAAGTGATGAAGGACAATCGGTGAAGATTAGCAGTTTGTGTTTACGGTGCGGGATTTTGAATTTTCGTCAACACGAAGAACTTTCGCGATGTTTATGCGCGGTCGTGTGTGATACTTCACATCAAGAACTCCAATCTATCCAATGATACCGATCCAATGTGGCATGTTAAAGTTTCTATATAATATTCTATATAAGACATAATTTTTTCGCGACTATAATCTCCCATTCAATTCCGTCTTTTATCTTCATTTCTTCTCCATTATTTCTTCAAAATTAATTTGGCTGTGTCTCGTCGTTGTATTATCGAAATAATTATATTGTTTTTACCGAAAGTCCTTGGCGCGACGATTAAGCTACAATAAATTTTCAACTTAAAAGAGATCTGTTTTACGGAGGAAAAGACTTTCGTGACGTCTAACGTCTCGCGGATCTTGCCTGCCGATGCTTGCGAAAATTTGAAACCAGCATCCTCGTTTGTAGTATTCCTGGAAAGAAAAGGTCGCTCTGACGAATCGATTTGCGTCGTAATGAGAAGGTCGTGTTCTTACCGGTCGATCGCCAAATATCCCGTGTAATGCGACCCACATGGGACACCGTGCGCACTCTGATTATTCCGTGAAAGATGAAAGGCTGCCGATCTTCGACCAGGCGAACAATCGTTATCTACCTACTAATGGCTTTTTACTGCGAGTTCACGGGTGCCGGGGCGATTATTGTGTCCATAATGCTACGAGACAAGTGGCAGTGGTCGACGACGGCGCTGTAAAGGGTAGCCCCGCTGCTCCGCTATTTGTGTTACTTCACCCACGCTAATTTTTTCCTATTCACCCTCAGTCGCTTCTTCAGAAGAAACGCCGCGCGCTATTGGCAATTCGTGTCGCGTAAGTTCGTGGCAAACGGTCGCTGTTATACTAAGCGGGATGTCCTCTAGAATTCTCTCTCGGTCTTAATATCTGTATATTATCGTCGCGTTCCTCGTTCCCTCCCTCCCCCTTCTCACTCTTTGTTTGTCTCTCTGTCCTTCTCGAGGTTTTAGCTTCGGTTGCACAGGTGTTTATGACTATTGTCTGTTAAGAGAATTTAAGGGAACTGTGTTACCATTGTTTATATTATCTATATTGTCTATATTATCTATAATATTTTTCTATATTATCTTTAAGTATATCTTATTATCTATATATAATCGTGGTTCAATAATTCTTGTAAAAAACGAGATCTTATAAAATTATGTAATTAAAATTACTACCTATTCGTGAGCTCGCAGTTTGAGCTGATATTTTCCCAAACACCCGAGTAGAAACAGGGAAACAGAGTCGAATTTATTTTTCGACGCTGAATGATGATCTTCGAGATGAGATGCGTTAATAACGAAACGTTCCGCGTATCCTTCTTCATATCTGTTAACTAGTCGTACTGATTATGCGCTGTTAATTTGCAGACGAAAGGATGAATTCGAACAGATGGGTATTTCCACAACCTCCATCGTTGTCTGGAGTCAATGTGGAGTTACTGAAACGAGATCTTTGGCAGCCGTTTCACGAGCAAATTACTGAGATGATCATTACAAAATGCGGTCGGTGAGTACATTACATCATTATTATTATTTTTCTTTTTCAAAGGTACATATATCAAAGTTGCTTATATTATTATAAACTTTTTGCTCTCGGATATATCCTTGGACAATGTCTAACAACTAAGAATAAATAAAATAACTACAACCAGAAAAAATAATCACAATTCAAATGTCGCAAATGAAATCGAACGATAAAATAATATGATGATGATCTCCTTCCGGCGCGGAATCGTAATGATCTCTCACAAATTCTCGCAATACCCCTCACAAAATAGGGGGTAAAATATTAAACTATTTTTGTATACATTTTGGGCGGAGTAAATTATTTTTGTATAAACCAAAGAGGAGATTTGTTTCTTTCTCTCGATACTACTGGCCAATTTTATTTGGCCAGTAGTGTCGAAACAAATCTCCTCTTTGGTTTATTATTCACTGGCGAAGAATATTCATCTCTTACTTGCTTATTTTTGTATAAATTATTTTTGTAAAACAAGAAAATATCTCGAATATGATACATCTCGATAATAAATCGTCGACAAAATCGTGATGTGAAGTATCAAAATCCATTTGTAACAGTTATACACGGAAAGAACGGTTTCGCTAAAGTATCTAAAAATTTAATTAGATACAGATCTCAAAATAATTATATTGGACGCTCAAGCTGGTTGCTAGAATCAAAACTTTTTGCAGCATTGTCATCAGGCTTGAGCGTCTTTTATAATTATTTTGATGGTTCAACATAATTATTTTTAGATCTAAATACAGCAAAATTTTTAGATACTTCAGCGAAACTATTCCTTCCATATAACAATGATTGTGTTTAACAAAAAAGCAGTTTTACAACTGTTGTAAGATTTTTTAATATAATTGGTTTATACACTTAGATTCAGCAAGAAACTAAAAGGCAAGAACTAATCATATTAAAGAATCTTATATACAATTAGCTAATTATATTAAAGAATCATATTAAAGAATCAAAGCTGCTTTTTCTGCCAATGGCTGCGTGCAGCAAAACATTTATTTTGCAACTGCTGGCAATTTTCTTCGCTGAGATTGGACTATTTCTTTAGATCTAAAGAAATAGTCCAATCTCAGCGAAGAAAACTTGCAACAGTTGCAACATAAATGTTCTGTTGAACGCGGGCAATAATTATTCACGTTGCCGCGAGCGTTCTGACGCGTCTGAGTGGCGCTCGGCGGTGGCGCCCGTGCCTTCAATTGGACAAGCGAGACAAGATACTTCCCTCGAGTCCTCTTCTTGTCTCGGCGCCCGTGAGAGGTGCATCAAAAAGACGTCGTTTGCGACCACTGTCTGCAACCAGAGACCGAGTCGGGCGCCACACCGGCGCTCTCGAAGCCATCGTTTTGCGCCGCGATATCTTCACGAAACGATAGATCCCGCCGCAGGGGTTCCGCAAAAATGTAATACGAGAGGCTCGGCATCCTCCCTTATCGCTGACTTACTTACGGGGATGATAGCCAAGGACGGAACACAAGTCGAAAATTCTTTTTCAGGAAGCTTCTAATGATACTAGATCTTGAGATTGAAGGACATTCGTCACGTTTTAAGAGAAAGTTTTCTTTCTTGTTGAAAATTTTAGTGAAGGACAATTTTACTCTTTTGTCTGGCCGTCCAATTCGTCTTGTGTGACCTAAAGATTACCTATATTTCTTCTTACCTACATAAGTCTTTTTTGGTTGATGCGCCATTAATCCTGCTTTTAACGAGCTGACGAATCGCTTTTCATTGTGGTAGCGTTTCGCAGGTATTTATCAGGCTTTTTAGGTATGTTTATAGGAATATTTAGGAAACCTGTTAATATATTTAACTCAAGGTCCTCATTTACGAAGGTGAAAATATACCGGTTGGGCCTTTTTAATGTCCTCACCCATCTTTTTTCTTATGCCTTTAATGAGAAAATTTTTCAGACAAAAATTGTATGATTTGGAAAGGAACGAATAATGATAAAATTAAAATCGAGAGATAGGCCAATGATGATCATAGCGGATCTTAGTGCTCCAATAATATTAGAAGTGTGACTTCTATAAACTTTCGCAATAAATTCTTTACAGTTTTTCGGGTTGGGATGGAAAGGGGAAATCTTATAGATGCTTGTTAGCATCAGTATTATTAAATTGATTTCAGCGCGCAGTTTATAGAAAAGTTGTAAGATCCGCTATGACCGTCAGTGGCTTATCTCTCGATTTAAATTGTTTATACATATATGCGGTCTTATCCTAATTATTATGATAAAATTAATTTTCGAAAAAAATTAATCAAATACAACTTTTGTCTGAAACATTTTTTATAAGAGGAAAGTAGGAAAAAAGATATTTAGATAGGGATATTAAAATAAGCATACTCTGTATAGTACAGTTACTAGCAATTGTAATATGGGGTTTATTAAATCCCATCTAAGAGTCGTAAAAACAGAAAAATTTTTGGACTATTTTAAATTAAATTTGATCCTTGGATCCAAATTGCATTACTACCATAGGAAGTTACAATCCTGGCAAAAAAATTCTTATATCGTAATATTCTTAAGAATTTTTCATATTTTAAATTTTTAAAAAATTCCTAAAAAAATTACAAAATACATTAAATTTTTCGAGATTTTATAAGTTTTCTTAAAAAATTATAGATAAAATATCTTAGAATATTTCAGAATTTACATATTAAAGAATTGTAGAAAAAAATGTAGATTTTCTTACTTTTTTTCATCTTTTCCCTGTATTTCTGAAAAATATTTGAATTCCTATAAAAAATCTTTTTAAAAAGTTGTAAAATTTATATATAGAAATTCTGAAAAATTTATACACAGAAAAAAACGGTTTTACTGAAGTATCTAAAAATTTAACCAGATATAGATCTGAAAATAATTTTCTTGGATCATCAAAATAATTATGTAAGACATTCAAGCTAGTTGTTAGAACGTAAAATCTTTTTGCAGGATGTAATTGTTGACAGGAACAATTTAGCGACATATCTTTCTATTACAATATTTCTAAAAGATCGATATGAATATTTTGAGTGTCTCGATAGTAATCCCTTCGCTTCTGTCGCTTCCGAAATCTTCCCCCCCCCCCGACGCATATTCCAATAATTTTCTGACGTGCGAGAGGATCGTTTCTTCACTAGACAGACTGGCAGACTGGGTGTTCCAGAGTGACGACAATGCGATTAGTCTCGCAGGAGGTGTTTGTCGCGAAAGATAATCCTAACGACATCCATCTAGGATGTCCATTCGTTTCGTCGGGGTCGGTAAGCATTACAACCGGTTAAAAGTGCATTTTCGTTCTTTCAGAAACGAAATGAATCATGATCAATTCGATGTGTTACACTGTGTAGAATAACACTAGTTTACAAAAAAAATTTTTTTTCAATATTTTGAACCAGACAAGGTATTTCTTTTGGATGCTGAAAATGATGCCGCAAGCCAATTTTCACCAGCACGTCAGGTTTCCGAAATAATTGAGGTTTAATATTTTAAAAAATGGCTTTTTTTGCGATATTTGAAATTTTTTTGTTAAAAAGGTCAACGTTATCTTGAAATTCTGATCAGAAGTCATGAAATTGTTCATCCCCTATAAAATGCATTTTTTTTCGATATCTTACTTTTTAGCCATGTTATGAAGGATTTAAATACAGAGTTTTGCTAAGACAGCAAATAAATATTCCCCATATGAGAAGTAGCTCCCGGCTTTAATCTTTTATAGCATGGCTAAAAAATAAGATATCAAAATGTAAAAAATGCATTTTATAGGGGATGAACAATACCATTCATGACATCTGATCAGAATTTCCAGATAACGTCAATCTTTTTTACAAAAAAATCTCAAATATTGCAAAAAAAAGCCATTTTTTTTACACATTAAACCTCAATTATTTTGGAAACCTGACGTGCTGGTGAAATTTGGTTTGCGGCACCGTTTTCAGCATTCAAAAATCTATAAGAAACACCTTGTCTGGTTTAAAATAATTTTTGGCTGTAAACTAGTGTAATTTATCGCGTTCGTTTCTAAGCAATCGAAGCTTTCACCGGAAGCTATTGGACGATTTCTTCCCAAATGGGACCCGGGGCGGTAAATGGTCGCGATAAGCGTACGTGGAATTTTGCGTGGCTTTAAACTGATAATGTGTGATATCACGTGCCCCGTTTTCGTGTTATATCGGCGTCGTGTGGGCGTGAAAACCGGAAGGGCGGAAGAAAGGAAGGAAGGAAGAGCGATCACGAGATTTGTAGCCTCTTGGGGGCGTTCGTGACTCGTTGGAAACCGTTTACGTTCGACAATTAGACTTTGCGTCATCGCATTGCGTCATGCATTTCATATCCGAAGCGCGAAGACTTGCGAAAGGAAATTATTCGATTACCCCATTTTCTGACCGCGTGACGCGATATATATTTATGATAAATAATATATAGGATACTTTCCAGAACTATCTATTCTTAGGACCGATTCTTGGAAAAATATGTTGTAGAGATTCCTTCTGAATAAAAACATCGTTGTGACTTTATATTGTGCGAATTTGAAAATTTTTTTTAAGAATTAAGAAGAATTAAGAATCGTTTATAATTTACATTATATAGTTTATTTAGTTTATTTAGTTCAGTTTATATAGTTATTATAAGAAGCTTTCCACACACAGAACTATCTGGTTTGAGGAACAAGTTCTTGGAAAGATATGTTGTAGAGATTCATCCTGAATAAAAACCGTAGTATTAACGACTTTTGCATTATGCGAATTAAAAATTTTTTTTGGAATTAAGAATCATTGTTTACGTTTATCATTTACATTTATACAGTTTATTTAATTTATTGTATTTTAGTTTATACAGTTTATTTTCATATACATATTCATATATTTTTAATGCTTCTTATTTTAACCTTACGCGACTGTTTTGCGCTTTCTTGCGCATCTGTTTGTAACAAAAATAAAAGATATTTCATTGCGTGTTATTTCGAGGAATCGCATTTTCCAAAAATTGGCATTTTCTGAAGGCTCTTTCGCGGAAGGCAGTCTACAATCTTTTGTAAGGTTACACGTCGAATATCTTGTTACGTGACACTGGACCACCTAAAGTCTCTCCTGGTCGATGCAAGGCAACCATCGATCGTGCCTTTAACGAGCTGACGGATCGCAAGCGGGCGATCGACGCTCTGAGAGAGGAAAGAAGAGAGAGAGGAAAGAAAAAAAAAGTCAGGACACATGTTTATCTTCGCCAGGGCGGTCTTCTAGCCGCGACCGCCGCGACAATAGCGAAGGTGTCTGTCCGTCCATTTGTCCGTGTCTCTTCCGGCGTTTCGCTGTTCGTGCGGAATCCATGTGCTCGCCACGTGCTCTCTTTCTCTCTCTCTATCTCGTTGCTTTCTCGTCAGATCTTGCAAACTCGACGCTCGCACGATCTGTATTCTATTCCGCAGCACGATATTTGTCCGCACCGCAACCGCGTCCCGTTGCTTTCGAATGTGTTTGGATTTTTTTTCATTTAAATCACGTTTTAACTCCTGTGCGACGCGATCTATTTTTTCTCGGCCCCTTCAACAATGAACGTGGCGAACAATAATAAAGCGGAGCGAAACTGTGTAAGAGAAGTGGCAATCGGCGGCTCCTTTTTTCAATAGTCCTTTGTGATTAGCGTGCGAAGGACTGGTCAAGGAGTATAGAAACGAGCGAAGAAAATCCTTCGAAGATAAATTATATTTCTGTCATTGGCTGTTTCCTTGAATTAACTGTTTTCAAGGAGAACGAAATCAATCGATCCCATTGTCAGAAATTTCCTTTTTAAAAAGTAACGCGAGAAACCTGCAATTGTACCTTTTTCAGAAAATTTTCCTCGCTTGAGGTGAGAAATCTCTCTTCTAGAAGATTAAAATTATTGTAGATCAAAGAAAAGAAACGCTAGAAGAATACAAATTTTCTATTTTTTCTTTAACGAACAATCTGTATTTTCTATGTTAAACGATAGCGTGGATTTCAAATAAACTTCACGACAACAAAGCAATAATTATTGCTTAATTATTATTGCTATTATTATTATTATTTGCTATTATTATTATTATTCTTTTATTATTGGTTAATTATTGCTTAATTATTACTTAAGTAATAAATTTAACAAAAATATGAAAAATTTTATAAAAATATGAAATGTCAAGAAATAAAAGTATAAATTTCAAAGATCAAATCGAGCGAAACTTTCGTCGTTGCCTCGAAGATACGTGTACGTGTACATAGACGTGTTTGTTTTTATTTTTGCCGTTTTTATTACATGTCGGGGGTACGTCGAACACAGACGCGTGTGCTTTTCGTGAGATAGTCCACGCGACTTTCGAGTGGCCCTGTAATCGGGATGTGGCCAGAGCTCGTGCCACCGAGACGCGCGTTATATCACACCACTATGGACGTTATCTCATCGCCGCGTAATTACAAGAGGCTCCTTAAACCAGATGCGCGTCTATCGCAACGGCATGGCACGAGCACCCGACAGCCCTATCGCGATGGCGCGAACGCGACCTTTTACCTAATGGGATCGCTTCTCGAGAAGCTCTTCGTTTGGCCGCGATTATTATTGCAAACCTTAAATAATAACAGGGAAGAAAAGTATCACCTAGGGTTACCAAACGTCCTACTTCAGGAGGACATGTCTTACACAATTTGATTTTCGGTAAATAAAGAAAATATAGAAAGCAAATAGGTAGATAGATACTTATTTAATCTCTGCCTTGCGGCTTCGGATGGACTTCCGTATAATACAATGTGTTTGACTTCTTCTTTCTCTTCACCTTTTACATATCTATACTTGTCTACTTTACATTAAATTACTTCACGCTACTTTGTCTTACTTTATATTTTTACATTTTAATATTTATACAGAGTTATCCCGCCATTACCGAATTTCCTCTTAAAAACGTGTTCCTAAGGTAATTCTGAAACGAAAATTCTAATACGAAAATGTTGAGGCGGGACACCCTGTATATTTGTCTTTTCCCTTACTATTTTATTTACTTTTACTTTCAACCATATAAGTTATCTTTTAAGTGTTTTGCTATTTATCCTATCTAACTATAAGATTCTGGTCCTAAAAAATTCAAATCTCGATCTCCTAACTCGATCCAAACTCAAAACCTCTGCCTAGACTTTACTCCTTATTCTACAAAGAAAATAAAAAAAATATATTATTAATATATTATAATAACATGATTAAAATTTCTGTTTAAGAAATTTTCATTTTTTTGTGTCCTCCTTGTGTGTCCTCCCTTGTTAACATTTTCTACAGACATTGTCCTCCTTTCGCGATATGATATTTGATAATCCTATCACCTAACGTAAACTAAAGGACGAGATTCTGGGTTGCGCCACGATACGCGCATAGTGAAGTCACGTGAAGTCAAAGCGATCGAAACTTTATCGCGAGAGAATGAGGAAAAGTAACACAACCCAGTGAGAAATGACACCTCGATCGACATCTAATTGACGTCGATTCTATGTCGAAATATTGTTTTCGACATTGAATCGACGTCGATTCGATGTCGATCGAGGTGTCATTTCTCACTGGGAATTGCTATCCCCGATAACGACTTAGGATTTTTTATTATCGTTTTGTTACATTATCGAAAAGTCACGTCTCGGAGCTTTAACGTACCACCTTTGTACCTGCTAATGTATTGACATTATAGCAGCGAGACCGACGCGGGCCGGCCGTGGCCAAAGGCAAATCCTTTGTCAGACCGCCGACTCGATACGAAGGCGAACGCGAAATGCCGGCGAGGAAAACCGCAATTAGGCAGGCAAACGGAACGGCGGCCGATTCGACCTTCTGTAGAAATATTTGCGCAGCCGGAAAAACTAGTTGATGAGGGTGAAAGCTGGAAGTCCCGGGTAGTAACAGGAGCGGACTTAACGCCGCGTCGTCCTCTCTGCGACGCCCATCCGTCGCCGGCACGTTAATGACTAACGATGCTTTCGAAGGCCTTTGTTCTTTCGAGGAATACCAGTGCGAATACTACCTGCACGAAATGAGACCCCTCTTTAGTAGCGTTAAAAGCCTCCACGAGGCAAAAATCATCTACAAAATGGCTACGCATTTCTCTAACTGCGATCTCTATGTCATCGTTAGATAATTAATCTAATGAAGTCTCTATCTGCTCGTTGTCGTTTGTGAATCTTCATTTTTGAGAAAATCAAGCAAAATCATTGAAGCTCACTTTATATATATATAATAATATAAAAATATATTATTAATTTCACGGAGAAACGTTCACTAATTCATAATTCCGGATTCGAAAGCTCATAAAAATAGCTAATGCTGAGCCGTTCTTTTCTTTATTTCCGCATGGTAGGAGAGCGGGAGAAAGCTGCACAGAAGTCAAATAATGCGAGTCGATTGCCATGTGTTAGCGGTTGATTTACGATAATTGTTCCGTAGACAATGTCGGTTTTCATTTCAAACGCTGCTCAAACGCATCGTGGTTAAAGGATTTAGTTATCGTCTTCTTTTTTATTTCTTCATCTATGCCGCTACGGAATATTTCTTCTTTTCTGTGGAAAACTTTATACCTCCTATAGAGAGGAATTATGTCGCTTTCACCAGGCTTTTGCAGATATATACTTGTGGTTTAAATACGAAAGGAAGATGAGATTTTGAAAGGACCCCGCACGTTTAAAGGGAAAATGTGGCCCCAGTGAGATTGCTTCATTCTGAGATATGTTGTAGTTTTCATGATTCTGAAGAAATTTTTCCTTTGTCAAAAACGTATAAAATCAAAGGGTAAAGAAATATGGACCTCTGAAGTCATAGAATCTGACAAGGGAACGGTCGGAAGTGTTCCTCACCGATTTTGATGAGCTTTGGATATGTTGTAGAACATGAAAAAATATTAGATCCGTATTTTTTTAGCGGCGAAACTCGAAGTTTAGGGGATGAAACAACCCCTCGAAAATAACGGATTTAAAAAATTTTTTTCGAATATCCTCGATAATAAGGTTTATGAAAAAATGTTCTATACAAAAGTTTTATGGTTTTTTATACTCTTTTGTATAAAACATTTTTTTATAAACCTTATATTATCGAAGATATTCGAAAAAAATGAAAAAATCCGTTTTTTTCGAGGGGTTGTTTCACCCCCTAAACGTCGAGTTCCGCTGCTAAAGAAAAATACGCGGTCTAATATTTTTTCATGTTCTACAACATATCCAAAGCTCATCAAAGTCGGTGAGGGACACTTCCGACCGTTCCCTTGTCAGATTCTATATCTTCATAGCTCCATATTTCTTTACCTTTTGATTTTCTACGTTTTTGATAAAGGAAAAATTTCTTCAGAATCATGAAAACTACAATATATCTCAGAACAAAGCAATTTCACTGGGGTCACTTTTTCTCTATAAAACGTGCCGGGTCCTTCAAGTTAAATACTTCATATTATTGTCACTTGTTAAACAACGATATATGTGTTATTTATTCTTTTTACAGACGCATGTTTCCATCCGTTCAGATAAAGGCAAACGGTTTGCAAAAGCGTGAGAGTTATTACGTCCTTATGGAGATAACACCGGCCTCCGATCGTCGGCACAAATACTGCGGATACGAAAGCGGGAACAAGAGCGGCAATATGGGTGGCTGGAGCTACGCGGGGCCGGCAGAACCGCAGCACCCCTTCGATCGTAGGATTTATATGCATCCCGATAGTCCCGCGTTGGGCGATCATTGGCTGGACAATCCGATCAGCTTTAACAAACTGAAGATCACGAACAACATCAACGATCACAACCATAACGTAAGTAATATACGCTGCCTAAATTGTATTAATTTTAACTATTGTTATTAGTATATTTAATATTTATGAACAATAAGTAAAATAGTGTAGATACGAAAGCACAGGTAGATATGATTACAAGTTAGTTTATTAGTATTTCTTCTTGGCAGTTAGTCACCATATTTTATGTTCTATTTATGTCCTACTGTAACAATTGTTTTTTTTTAAAACTTATTCTATATATTATATATAAATTATATATATATGTAATTATATATTAATATAATTTATATATATTATAATTATATACAATTATATGTATAATATATTTCTTTTTTAATTAACAAATAATTTATATTTTATTTTTTAGTAAATATTATATACTATAATACATATATAGGGAATTACATATTATTAGCATCTTGCTATAAAATCGTAAAATTTTGTAAAACGATGCACGTAAGCTAATAGAGAAATATGTTTTACGAGCGAAGGATAAGACAATCCCTTGGAGGAAATGGAAAGACAAGAAACGTTCAATTTAGTGACCACTGCGCATTTATCTGGTTCTCCGATGTTTTGACAGCCTTAAATATTTTAAAAAATCCTCATTTCCTCTCTCCTCATTCATCTCCACTATCCCGATCTCGTGTTACGTTTCTTCCCTCGTTTGTATTACGGGGAAAATCGCCACACCCCGTCTCATTCGTCCAATTCGCTTTCGAGTCTTTTTTTCCCTTAGTATTAACTATATCAATTAATCAAAAGATATTCATAAGACAGATTATTTTAGACGGTCATGAAATATCAAACGAGCTCTCTTACAAACTTTTTTTTATCTCTTTTTCTAATGCAATATTTCCGGTTTCTTTCTTATTTTTAATCATTCCTACTTGTACATATATTTTTAAATAACTAATAGATAAAAAAGGTTGCGATACAATAATCTATATCCCTTAAGTTATGTTACTCGTATAAGTAAACATGTTTTTTCCCTAAAATCAATAAAGCGATGAATCTCTCCTTCCTCTGATAAACAAGCTTTAACACTAAAACTACCACCACCGGTCAAATGACCGTTTTTAAACTTTTGATTAAAAATTCTGCATTCAATGTTATTTTGCTTTTCCTCAATTGACTTCACGACTTTTCCTTAATATACATATAATCAATTTTTTAATATCTCTCTTCTTTCGTTTCTTCTGATAACCATACTATTACCTGTATTCAATTGAAAAAAATAAAACTTTTATTTAAAAACTAATCATATTTGACCGGTTCGGTAGAAATAGGTATATATAAATTGTCGGTAGCTTTAGTGTTAATTCGTAAAAATTATTAAATTAATAAAATTATTGAAATAATAAAATATATTTAAAAAGATATATATCGCGTGTTACTTCACACGATCGCAGAAACGAACGTAGAACTTAATGCACTCGGTTAAGCGAAATATTTTTGAAGGCTCGATAGTTTCGTCGGCATTCCGTCTATTCTCTCACGAAATTCGCTCGAAGGCGGAAGCGCCTTGTGGTCGAGGATTAGCAAAACTTGGTGGAAAAAAATAAGATCGCAGGCAGGCGGCGTATTTTCCGGGGGAGATTTAAGCTACTCAAGACGGGGCGGCACGCCGACGGCCAATCCATCGTCTATGGGGAACGCAGATTAACACGCTCCACGACACCCTGTAACCGATATACCTTACTTCCCCGCTGGGGCTGTACGAGAGCGAGTTTGTTTATGAGCCGACAGAGTAGCTGCCGCCGTCGCCGTTGGTGTTAAGGACGCCGTTTTACGGTCCTCCTCTGCCTTTGTCGACGGCAAAAAGGACACGACGCGCAGAAGAGCTCGGCGGCACTTTTGCCCCTCATTATTGCCCATTCGAGCCGATTCATGCACGAAACAGGTCACGTTAATCCGCAAAGGTCCGCGGCCGGACAGCGGCAGCAAACAAGAGATTCATATTGTTGCGCGTTTATCTCAATTTCACCACCTTTCCCTTCAACGAGACGAGATCAGATCTGGTCTAAGAATATCTATTTAATCTCCCTAATCTCTATCTGACTTAGAGCATCGAATCTTTGAAAGAAAAGCAACTGTGCCCCCCGAATGTAGAAACGTCAAATAAATTTTTAATTATGAGCGATTCTGAGTTGTAGAATTCTGTGTGGGGCGATGAATCTTTGCTAATCTTCATCGTCAACGTGAGAGTTAACGATATTTTTCTTTCCAGCCAATTCCAAGCGGGATTTATTGTATATGAGATTTGTTTATCGAAATATGTAACATTAAAAATGAAAAACAAAGACAATTAAGAAATTGATATTTTGTTAATTGTTCTTCAGGAAGCAGAGATTTTATTAAACAGAAATTTTTATCCAAAAGATATTATACTGTCAAAAGAAAAAAAATTAATCCTTCGTATACAAAACTTATATATATTATATATATATGTATATATATATATATATATATATATATATATATATATATATTGTAGCTTTATTGCTTAATTATATTTCTTTAATCTTTAATGTTCTGTGCTTTAATAATTAAGTGTCAAATATAAATATTTTGCTTGAAATCCAAAGAGAAAAGTCTCGTTATTTCTGTTTGTGCTTTTAAAGATTACTTCATCAAAATTCTTATAATATAGAATTGCTTGATATAATATTGATTTGTTTCAATCGCAAAGAGATTTATTATTTCGGTTTGTGAGTGACAGTTTTATTTATTTTATCTGAAATTATGTTATCAAATATTTAATAATATAAATAGTATAAAACATGTTTTTACATTACTTATATATCAAAATATATATTATGTAATATATTTTTTTATTTATTTAAAAAAAAATGATTTATATTTTTTAACTCTGCATATTTTATCAACAGTATTTTTCGATTTTGGGTCTCCCAGAGTCGAAATTAATTAAAATCGGCAGTCAAAGTGTTAAATGAATTTAGGCTCAATGAGATTTGTTGAAGAAAAACACATGAGATATCTTTCACATTAAAATATAAAAAAGTATTTTAACTGCGTAATGTGAAACATCAGTAACGACTACCAGATCGCGTATTGAAGTGGTGCATCCCGTTCTAGATTCATACGAGAGATCGGTGGCGCGGAGACATGTGATTCCGGGAAGGTTGCAGGGCTTAGTCTGGTTTTCGGGAATCGCGTCTGTGTCTACCGTCGGCCTCTTTAGTGAGGCGCCAACTTATCTCGAAAAAGCGGCGCCCCTTTTACCCGGTTCCTCAAACTAATTACGAATTTAATAAAATTCCCGGCGCTTCGTCCCTCTCCTTCTGCCCCCTCCATCCCCATCGCTATCCGCAACTAACAAAGAGGGTTTCTTCTTTCGCGTGCTCTCCTCCTCTCCTTCCCTTCGGGATCGTCTTTCGCGGTGATGCAGATACTGCGTAACAGCGATCCTTTTTTTTCCCACGTTTAACACTCGAAAATAAGAAATTCGTAAGGAGCAAGACTCATTTACACACGACGCATGATTTTCGTGTTTTCAGTTGTTGATATTTTTTAATTGGTAAGAAATTGCACCGTTCAAACGAAACGTGACAGATGTAGAAATAATATCTTGTAAAATAGTAACATGTTTAATAATAGTTGAATAAGAATTCAATCAATTTATAAAATTACTGATTTTAGTTTTAATGTGACATCGAAAGTCGCTTTAATTTTGTATCTATATATTTTTTAATTATATCAGTTTAAGAGAGAAAAAATTTATATTACAGGTGGTATTAACGTCGATGCACAAATACGTCCCAAAGATTTGGATAATCCGTTGTGCCAATGCGAAGAACTTCACCGAGCTTTTTTCCTATCCGGCCGCGTCATTTGTTTTCAATGTGACGGAATTTATCGCAGTAACGGCATATCAAGTACGTAAAATATTAAAACAGCGAAACATCAGATATTTTCTTTCGATTTTGTGACATTCACATTTTAAGAACTATATAATTTAATCTTTTAGAATTCTTATGTTGAGTTGGAATGCGTTGGAATAGCCTATCGCATAGTTCAAGCATTTGAATCTGTACGCGATTATAATTGGCGAATTATTTTATATTTTTGAGACCTTCATGAATTTCTTCAAGTAGTAAAAATTCTTTCATTCGTGTTAGATCAGCCGATTAGAATTGAATTGAGAACGAAATACTTGATCTTCGCTAATTTGCAAGAAATAGTTTGGATTGTAAAGGGGTAGGACTCTAAAAGCTACATGCTTTAATTCTTATCCTCCTTTCTTTCCTTATTATTATTATTATTAGATATTTTATTTTTTACACATCTAAAAAAATTGTTCAGGGACGTCGCGCAGTTTCTCTTTGACAATTGCGTCTAACGGAAACGCGTTTGCTTATTTTTGCAGAACAATGGCATCACGAAGTTGAAGATCGACAACAACCCATTCGCGAAAGGTTTTCGTGAGACGGGGCAGTCGAAGTTCAAACGCAAGTATCAGCAGATCGATCAGCAGGCCCGATTGGATTCCAACGTGGACGATGAAGATTCTTCCTCTGACTCGGAATCGAATTATGTCGCGAGCGAACGGAATAACGTCGTGAGTAACTTGGAGAACTTGATGCAGGAGTCGGCGAGAAAACTCGCGATCAAGAATAATGCAGAAAACGACGCTCGCGACGACATCAGACCGATCGCCGCGGATCCGATAGTACCGATCGCCGAGAACCCGAGATCACCATCGACGAGCGATCACAACGAGGTACCCTTTCACAGACCCTGGCTGGACCCACCGTCACATAGGCCACAATTACGTAGCTTAATGTTGCGTAATCGAGCTTCGCGTAGCTTAAATTTGCCTAGTCCACCGTCACATGACTTACCTTCGCGTAGCCCACTGCCGCGTAGCTCATCGTTGCGTAGCTTATCTTCATATAGTCCATTATCGTGTAGCTCATCGTCGCGTAGCTCATCGTCGAATAGCTTATTATCGTACAGCCCCCCGATGGTGCCACCATATTCAATCCTGCCAACCTCATCGTCATTATACATTGATCCGTCTTTGCCCATGTATTTCCCGTATATAAATTCACCGTACAACAGATTGCAAAACTATACGAGGTTTCATGATTACCAGCATCAGTTCAGTAATTCCTACCGGTGAGGTTTTGACACATACGCGCGAACGTTGTTTCATTTCTCTTCTTGCAATATCGTTGCGAAAGATGTTTTATAGTATGAAGAATAATACGGACGGAGTAATCGATTAAGACTGAAAGCGCCTTTAAAATTGTCATTCAAAACGACGAATAAATAACGTTAAAGTGAGAAGTATATATACACATTATATTTGCACATTTGCACATTTTTATATTTATTATTTGCATAATTTTAGTTGCACGTCTTATTCTTCATTCGCATCATATTACATCATATATAAATATGTGTATATATGTATCATATACATGTTCGTGGATCTTTAAAATAACCTAAAATCAGCATAAAATTTTAAAGAGTATGAAATTTATTTCCATATTATTGTATATATCTCTCATAAAATTCATAATATACTTACATGTACATATATTAAATTAAAATGAATTTTATAAGACTTAAAGATAATTAGGATATTAACTAAGCTATTTTAAAGATCCACAAGTGTTTCTACATGATTACATACCAAAGATTATTATATTGATAAATACCTTGAATCGCTCTCTGTAAATGGTTTTAATAATATGAGTTGAAACTCATTTTACAATTTGAGGACTTCACATTTCACGTGCAAAAATTTAATGTGAGTTTACAGCGATAACATGTTTTGCGTACGCAACATACATGCCCGGTAAAAAAATTTTCATATATAAACATATATAAAACATGAATAAACATATATAAATATGTATAAACATATATAAATATAAACATGTATAATTATATATGAAATATGTCCATACATAAAAATTTTCATATATAATTATATATAACATATATAACTTTTCTATGTCTGGCGCTCTACCACTAGACCACACATTTTATATGATTACTAGCCCGCAGCGCGCGCTAACGTACGCGCCTTTCTCGACCATTACTTAATTTTCAATAAATATATGTGCAATAAATAAAAATTAAAATATCACGCGACGACACATCACATCGCGGAACTCGCCGCGATCTCGATCGGCCCCGCGGCAGCACATCGAGACCACCAATCAGACACGCGGAAAAGCGGTAACAATACGCAACGATACATTCAACTCCGAACGCGCATTTCTCGCGTCTACATGGATTTTTTTATATAGGAAGGATATTTTATATAGGATTATATGAAGAATTTTATGTATGGACATATTTCATACATAATTAATAATTATATATGTTTATATATGCTTATATATATATATATCTTTGTATATGAAGACCCGGGGGAAAAACAAGGAATGTCAGTTTTATTAAAAATGAGATATGGTCGTTTTGTAGCGTTTAACCCTTTGCGGCACGGTGGCATTGTACAATATTCGCTTTTTTACCTTTTTTACATACTTTCTAATGTATTATGACGATTGTAAATAAATTTTTCGGTTACTAGGACATCAAATATTATGTTGAATTTTTTACCTCAGATTTAGTATCAGCGTCCCAAAAAAACTCCTGATTACCAAGTTTCATAAAAATCGTTCGAAAGGAAAAATGTATGTTTCAAAAGGTTAAGAGATGCTACAAACATCAATGATACTACAATATATCTCCCAAATAACACGCATGTCTAAAAGATATCTTTTCGACATCTTTTAAAGATGCGTGTTATCTGGGCTGTAACTAATCTTGGATTAAAATTTGTTAATCAGTGAAAAAATGAAGGTAGAACATTCGGCTATAGGGGAAATAACAAACAAAGTATAAAACTGACATTCCTTGTTTTGCCCCCCGAGTTTTCATATGTTTATATCTGTTTATACATGTTTATATATATTTATATATGAAAAAGTTTTTACCGGGCATGTACATATTATTGTTCCTACATGTTGTCATTAATGAAACATTAAAATGGAAGATTTATTTTAAATAAAGAATACACAACGAGATCTGACAATTTTATTGTTGAAATGTAAATATACAAGTAAAATCTATAAGATATCGATAAATTATATAAAATGTATAGATTTAAAACTACTAAAAATTAAAAGGTTCGTGATTTTACAGTTACGAATAATACATAAAAAAATTAAGTTATCTAAGATTTTATATAAAAATCGAAGGAATACGAATACTCATTTCGACATATGTTAAGTCTCTGACTATTATCACAAATATATTGTAATAACAAGTATATTTCGGTGCGAAACTTTGCGAGGCTGCAAACGCCAGTGTGTGGCTACTCGTGACATTTTTCACGATATTTTTTTGTCGCGTTTAACTTTACAACCGTACTTACTTATAAAGTGTCGAAGTCGAATATTTACAAATGCTGTTGATCCTGTCCGAGATGAGATTTCAAATCGACGTCTCTCAAAAGAAATTCACCGTTTTGTTGCGGAGGAAACTCGTTCTTCTGATGATGCTCAATGATGCACAATGAAAATGGAAGAAGAAATGGCGAGTGATGACGGAATGATCATGCGATAATCAAACTAGATGATTATCACAGATCATTCCGTCATTGTCTTCTGTTTCTTCTTCCGTTTTCCCATTTCGATTCGCTACATTTGTATACATTCGACTACGAAGACACGATGTATTTGTCTTCCTTGAAAAGCGCGGAATTGACGACGCGAATTATCTACGATCGCGCATCGCATATATTTGTTTATATATAATATATTATTTGTACATATAAATGTATAAATTATGGTATAAATATATGTAATATATATATAACATATGTATTTTATATTTTATATATTACATATACATATAAGTTTTATATTGTGTAATATAATGTATAATAAAATACATATAAGATGTATGCATGTGTGTGCGCGTGCGTGCACTGTGTATTTATATATTTGTGATAACAACATATTAGATTTAGTATGGATAAAAATGAATGAATAATGAATGCAAATACATGTTCGTATTCGTTGTTTGTTCATTTCTTTTCGAGCCGCACGTTCGTATATGGCTAAATTGTTCGTTACATATATACTGAAAGCAAAAACATCTGAAAATGCGGAGATTATTGCAAGTTGAAAGTTCGACGCTTTCAACTGTTTGTTGAATTCAAAGAAGAAAGCGGGAAAGATGAGGACAAAAAGATGCGGTGGTGTCTGATATTGTTGCGCTAAAACCATACGTATCTTGTTGTAGCAAAGTGAAATTTCAGCGCTATCATGAGTTCTTCAATTTCTTTTCGAAACCTTTGCTAAATTTCGATGATAATGCAGAAATAAAAAGAAGCATAACTGAATTTCAACTGCAGTAATTCATATTCGTTGTTTATTATCAGTGGTTCGTCTCGTCACGCGTATTATGTATATTACTATCGTATAATTAATAATTAATTACCAAAGAGACTCTGTGCGTGTAACGATACAATTAGATAACTTTTTATAACATTTAACTGTAACGCGTTTAGAACAACATTTCAACGTATGTATTTTTATATCCAAAAAGTTTTAGCCGTCTCGTACAGCGCGTCAAACGGTCGAGTGCCTTATACGTCTGATTAATAAGAAAACTTCATATATGAAATATTTTTATACATAAAGCATTTTGCCGCGTTTACAAAACTTTTAATGAAATTAATGCAACGTCACACGCACCGAAATATTATTTTAACAGATAGAAAAATTGGCAGAAACGAAATCTCTCTGCTTGTAGCGAGCGCATATGATAACCGTGATAAAATCTTACGCGATAAACGATCGCTTTTATATGGAAGCGTGTGCACGAATTTTTAAAGAACCACGGCTCTTTGAAGATACAAGCATCAGGCAATCAAGCATTATTTAAGGTACTATATATCTTGAACAATGGTTGAAATTTTTATCTTTCGACGATTTTTATACTCAATATATCACTCATATCATTAATACCATTAAATAAAAAAATTTTAATTGAATTCCTCGTGTTCTTGTATTCACATAAAATATCTTCCTTATCATTATTTCCACTTTAATATAATTAAATAATGATAAAATAACATAGAGATAATTAATTTTTGCATTTCTGTCGTGCGCATACTCGATTGCGTTTTATATAAATATTTTTCTCTCGATAACTGTAAATACTTCGAAGTAAGCCAACTAATACTTCACTTAATATTTCTGCCTTCTCTCTCATTGCACGTTTACGGAACTTTTTAAGTCCTTAACGTGTATATCGTTATTTTATTTTTATTTAGGCGATCTTTTTCCATTTTTTGCTGCGCACATACTCCCGCCGTCAGGTTCTGTCTTCTAAGATACAATAAGCCTCTCCTTCCCTTTCATGTTGGGTCTCTTCGCGAGACGACCTCCCACGCCTGTCGCGCCGCTCTTGAAGCACGCTATCTGCGGCACGACAAGAGTGCAAGATGTCGGGTAGTGTGTCGCGCCTGTTTGTCGCCTATTCCGTCGGCTTGCTGATTCTCGAGGCACTTCTACGTGGATCAGCGGGGCGCCGGGCTCGAGACAAGGCTACTCGACATCGTCTCGATTGGCCGAAACACAAAATCCCGAGTACTCGAACAGAGTACCGGGAATTGGGGGGTTTTACAGAAAAACTGAAAAATAAAAACGGAGCCGCGGCCGTATGTTGATAAGGAACATACCATTTGTTCGAAAGAATCCAAGCGAAATATAATCGAGACACTAATAAGACTGTGTTAATACTTCCTTGTATCGTCTGAAAGCGCTAATTAATTAATTCAGTAAAGAAGATTGAGCGTTCAACTCGAATATGAGGGAATTGCGAGAAATGATATCTTCAACATTTATCTCGAGAAAAGATTAATTCTAAGTTTATCAAAGAATCTGTCATTAAAATTAAGGTCGGGATTGGCTTGATAAACACGATACATTTCCTACTTTAATAAATAACGTGTCGCAATATGCATTTTAAAAATATCGTTCACGCAGTAATTAAAACTAAGTATGATGTAAGCTACTTCGGGAAGAAAATATCTTCACGCAGTATAGTTCCTGATTAATTAAGCCTACATTCTTATTTTTACTTAGGCAATTTTAATCTTTTGTTGCGCATATAATCTATTATAGTCGATTTTACTTCGACAATATTTTTTTCTTAATTTTTTACTGCACACAAATAATTTAATATTGCTCTCAGATTCAGTCTCCTAATATATGAGATATCGTTTATGCTTAAAACTAGGTATGGTCCGAACCGCTTTGGGAAAACAAATTCTTCGCGTACTTGGTAACTCCCAGTAATTAAATCTATGATCTTATAATACTTTCACACAAGCAATTCTCTTTTTAATTTTTTGTTGCGCAAATAATTTAATATCGCTTTCAGATTCTGTCTTTTAAGATATAGGATATCATTCATGTATAAAACTCATGAGAAAATGAGTCCTTCACGCAGAAATCCCCAGCTAATAAATCTATCTTCTTATTTTCACTTAGGCAATTCTCTTTTTAATCTTTTGCTGCGCAAATAATCTATTAGTCAATTTTACTTCGGCAACTTTTTCCTTAACTTTTTACTGCGCAAATGATCTATCAATTTTACTTCAGCAATTTTTTTTTAATTTTTTACTGCACAAATAATTTAACATTGCTCTCAGATTCTATTTTCCAAGATATGAGATATCGTTCAAGTTTAAAACTAGGTACGGTCCAAGCCGCCTTGGGAAAACTAGTACTTCGCGTAGTCGCTCCTAGTAATTAAATCTTCTTACTTTTAATTCTCTTTTTTGCTACGCAAATAATTCAATATTGCTTTCAGATTTTATCTTCTAAGATGCGATAAGTTTCATAAAATCCTCGGAATTCCAATCCTATACAGAAAAAAAATGCTGTTGCTTCAATTAAAGTGTACGTCACGGGCTGTCACAAGCATAAGTAGTTCATTAAATTGTATTATGATTGGACCAAATATTTAGATTATTAAAAGAATAATCTAGATATTTGGTCCAATCATAATACAATTGAATGAACTATTTATGTTTGTGGCAGCCCGTGACGTACATTTTAATTGAAGCAACAGCATTTTTTTACAGTGTAATTTTGACAGGATAAACGCGCAAAAACTGTTCGAATCCACGAGGAGAGAGAGGACTCAATATAGAAACCGAAGAGCGACACTCGATCGATTGATCGCTCATTATTGTTGCGGATACGTTCGTCGGCAGTTAGTGGAACGCGTAACGGTATGGATCGCCGTGTGTATTACGAACGCGGGATTTTTCCGGAACGTGCCGCATCGTGGTGCGAATACATAATCAGAGGCCCCGCATTCCCAGATCGGTTTGCGCGTCTTCTCCCGTATAAAGATTCCAATGCGTAGGTATAAGTACTTCGCTCGCCCATCAATACGCAAGTAACATGAAACACTATTTTTCAAACTGCTAAATAAATTTAAGATAACCCATATAGCACAAAAATTGCAGCAACATTGCAGTAACATTGTAGTAACATAATAATATTGCCGAAATGTTGCTGCAATGTTCTGTGCTGTATGGGAAATCTTTTTAAATTTTTAAAAAAATAAAATACAAAAAATCTGACACATCTTGTGTCGATCGTTTCTATTCGCGAGTATAGAGATCGGTTTCATGCATTTTGTCACGAGCGATCGAATCTCTATAGACTTTACAAATTTAATAAAGAAATCTTTTTCTTCTTCAAAGAAAAAGATGTGCTCGCACAGAGGAATATATCTACATTGGGAAAATAACGCTAATTTTTTTTTAATTTGCTAAAATAATATAAATATATACCACATCTCATTGTCAGACAGCCTCTATGAATCTAACGATTTAATTTAACTTACTTGTCAACGAATAAATTTAATGCGATTGATAATGATAATTCCATCTCAATTAACGCATCGGAGTCGTGTTAAGTCGAGCTCGAAGTTCGATTGCCTCGCCGATTTAGTGTATCTCGTCGAGTTGTCGTACTTGACGTTGTTTTCCTCTATCTCGTCGTTGCTCGTTACTTCCGGGATGCAGCATCTCTCGTCGCCGCGGCCGTTCCAGTACCTCGGGCAGTACGGCGGATCGGGGTTGCTGAAGCAGAAGGAACCTCTGACGTTGGCCGGGGTGTGCTGACCCATCGTCACGTACTCTCCCGCTCTGGCGGCGATCCTCGGACCCGACGGACACCTCCTGGAGCAGGATTCCGCGATCAGGCTCGTCGTCCCACCGTCGTCCACGCTCTGCGCCATGAAGCAGACCGACCACACGTGGCTGCACAGCTGGTACATCTCCCGATCCGCACAGAAGGGCTGCACCTTGCCGCCGTTCACGCAAAAGTCCACGTGGCCGACGCGACCAACCTCGCCGTAGTATCCAGCGTTGGTATGTATTACCTCGACGAAATCGGCGTCACCGGCGTCCAGACGGTTCACCAAACCTGGTCGGACAAGCGGACGCGCCGGATCCAAGCCGATTATCCTGTGCACACAATGTCGCGTCAAGCTTTTACTATATGTACTATGTGTTGACTTTACTCCGACTTAAGACTGATTATTAAGTCGAATTTGTGTCACGTTGAGGCAACAGGATGAAGGGATGAAGAAGACTCGCATGATTAATGCGCTTGGATAACGATGAAGAAATGTTAATGCGTGCACTGAAAAAAAAATGCTGTTGCTTCAATCTGTCAATAAAGTCTACGTCACGGGCTGTCACAAACAGTGTAGTTCATTAATTGTATTATGATTGGAGACCAAATATTTAGATTATTAAAAAAATAATCCAGATTATTAAAAGAATAATCTAGATATTTGGTCCAATCATAATACAATTGAATGAACTATTTATGTTTGTGGCAGCCCGTGACGTAGACTTTAATTGAAGCAACAGCATTTTTCTTGTGTGTGTTAATTAATTATTATAAGAAAATTATGTGAAGAAATACGAATGTGAGCCTGAGGAATATTACGTGAAGAAGGATTAACGCTCTCAGGTAATATTTAATTAAGAGTAACATTTTTAATTGAGATTTATCTTCTGATACAAATGAATAATCAATTTTAATTGAAACAATTATTTGACATATATGTATATAAAAGAATTAATCTGTAGGATGTGTTCCCCCTTTTGCTTAACATTGTAATAAATTTCCTTTTGCGTTTGCAAATTAATATTTAGCATTTCTCACATTCGCTCTGTGATATTTTGCCGAACTATTAAACTGTCAAATTATGAAGCGCCGAGATGTGAAATTATATTAAATTAAAATTGGACTTTATTAATTCGTCTATCTGGCAAATAAAGTGAACAAAGATTCACGACGTTTCGACCCTTGGTTCGGGTCTTTTTCAAGCGAAGTCTACAATAAATAATACATTACACAGAATTATTAAAAAGAAAAAGGGGGGAATAAATAAAGACAAAGTAAAATAATAAAAGAGAGCAATACCTAAATCATCCATCGTGAATCTTTGTTCACTTTATTTGCCAGATAGTCGAATTAATAAAGTACAATTTTTGTCTATATTTACTGGCAGATTAAACTATTAATCTTTGGTTACATTAAATTACTTGCGTAATAGTTTACAAAGTATTCACCTGTGCATTCTGAAAAGAAGATAATTGGCCATAATGCCGCAAACGTGAGCACCCAAAGAATGCCCGACGCAGGTGGTTCTGGCGATCGGCAGGCCCAAATTTCTCAAGGTCGTTAGAGTGCCGGCGAGACATCTCGCTACCGGTCGTATATTTGCCACTGCGGCTGGATAACACGGCCGGGCGCATAACGCACCCCAGTCGACCAGAAACACATTGTAGCTGCCGTTCCTCAGGTAAGCGTCACGCAAAATTGCGATTGGCAGCGTGTCGTCGCCACCTATGGATCAATATGAAGATTACCGCGAGATACTGTGCTAAATCAGGAATCGTGTTCACTCACATCTAGGTCGAGTTTTTGCAAGGAAATCAATTGTGATGGTTTTATTTACCCAGTTAAGAATAATTTTACTAAATATTTAAGACATTAAAAAACAATATAATGTCTTAATATAAATTATATGGAGACATTAAAAAAACAATAAAATATTAAAATAATACACTAGATTTATTAAAAACAGGATTATTCGCTTTTTTTACTTTTCTGCTTATATTTCAATCATATAAAAAGATCTATTATTTCGGTGATCTATTATTTGTGAGTGGCAGTTTTATTTATTCTATCTAAAATTATATTATTAAATATATATAGTAATATAAATAATATATTTTTTATATTTATTTATTTTTTAATTATTTATATTTATTTTGTTGGTACGGTTTATTTTGCAATCTGACTTTTATTTTATAAAACCGCACACTTCTCGATTTTGAACCCCCCAGAGCTCAATTAGCCGAAATTAGTTTGGCAGTCAAAGTGTTAAAGTACGTCGCATTTTTAGATGCTCTTAACAAGTGCACGCAAAAATCTTAATGCCCTTCGACCTTCGAATAAAACGCGTCTCATTCGTTTCGCATTCCACTTTCAGCATCGGAGTCATACTTTAGAATTTATTCTAAATTTTCAAAAATATTATCAGTCTCTTGAAAAGGATATAATAAAACCAAAAATAGTTTCTCGTTCTAGAATCTTAATATACTTCGGACATGTGCCTTTTTGTGAAAAAAATAAAAATTCCACGATTAATAGCCTCTGATAAATCGAAACAATATCCGGTCAAAAATTGCAGAGAGCATTATCTATATCTTCATTTTATCTCTAAGAGCACAGATCCATTCTACTCGACACCTGATAGTAAAGACAACTCCGAGCATATATTCCGAATTGTTCCGCCGAGTGACATCCCGAATATTTTCCGAGGGATTTATCACGGAAAGAACGGTTTTGCTGAAGTACCTAAAAATTTTGTCGGATACAGATCAGAATATAGTTATGTTGGACCATCCAAAATAATTATGTAGGACGCTGTTTGCTAGGATGTCAAAACTTTTGCAGCATTGCCATTATGCTTGAGCGTCCTACATAATTATTTTGGATAGTCCAATATAATTATTTTCTGATTTGTATCTGACTAAATTTTTAGATACTTTAGCGAGATTATTCTTTCCGTGTATGACTGTTACAAATGGATTTTGATACTTCACATCACGATTTTGCCGACGATTTATTATCGAGATGTATTATATTCGCGATTTTCTTGTTTTACAAAAATAATTTATACAAAAATAATTTATCCACCCCCCCCCAAAATGTATAAATACAAAACAAAAATAGTTTATCGAGGATAATTTAAAAGTAACGTTTCGATTCTCGTCTGCGTATTCGTATATTTGTAATTATATATTTAATAAATATTATTATTTCGCTCCAACAACGGCGTGGCTCACATTGGCTTACTTTTCAATTATCCTCGATTTTATATCTGAGAGCCTTGTTATCATTAATATTTAAAAATAATAAGGATATATTTAAGACCGACACAACTGGCAATCTTTATTTAATATTAAATGTATAATATAAGCGACGTTTCGACCAATACCCAGTGAGAAATGACTAATTGGAATTCATCGAATCGACATTGAATCGACGTCGAAATCATCGAAATTACATCAAATTTGATGAATTCCAATTAGTCATTTCCCACTGGGTATTGGTCGGTTTACATCAAATTTGATGTAATTTCGATGATTTCGACGTCGATTCGATGTCGATCGATGAATCATTTCTCACTGGGTTGTATGTGGTCCTTATCAAGCTTGAATCTAAGTCAAATAAATAAAACAGTGGTTGACGACAAACATCTTACTGACTATGAGAATTTTCCAATAAATTCATGGATCTGAAAAAAATGTTCGTTCGTCAAACAATAAATGAATTTCTGACTAGTAGCCATGGTCATCTCACGAAACTCAGAGTGTGAGATTTGTATGTCGCAAATTAGGGAATCAACAATAAATTGAATAATGATGTGGCTTATAAAGATTACGATTTCAAACATATTACACAGTGACACTCATTGTCAGTATCGTTGCGAAGTCAAAGGCATATTTAAAAATAGTTTAATATTTTACCCCCTATTTTGTGGGCAAGAATTGGAGAGATTATCACGATTTTTAGCAAAACTTCAGCAAAACAATTCTTTCCGTGCAGGGATAAAATTTCAGATTGAGACGCAGACTTCGGGAGAGTCACCTGCGTATCCGTGAATCAGGATCGCGTTGTCCTTGGTGGGCTCGTAATCCTGCCTCAGCCAGTCGGACTGCTCCAAAGGATCCAGCAGCCGTCGCGGTCGGCCCGGCGTGTACAGGTACACGTGCACGTCCGGGTCCGGGCAGACGTCACGGTCGTTTCCGCGTCTCCAAACGCATTCGTCCTTATTGTATTCGGCGGCGGCGCCGCTCTCGATCGCGTCCCGTATCGGTCCTTCCCGCTTCGATTCTCGCCACGCGATTATATCAATATGGGCGCAGATCGGCGTCGCCAGGAACGATGCTGCGAGGACCATCGACGCCACGGGCACGCGCATCTCGCCGGGATCGTCTTCGCGATTGTCGATGCGTGTCTCGCGCCCACGTTTCGGGAACTGAACAACACGGTCGTTCCGCGGTGACTTTGTCGCCGAATCGTCGTCACCCGGGATACCGTTTTGTTCCTCTCCCTTCCTCGAGAACCTTACCTTCCCCACTTACACCTGTGTAATCCGCGTCCGCCGGATGACTAGAAATACATTATGCTCAGAGTATCGAATTATCTTTTCTCGGCCTTTTGAATTAACTCCGTTCGTTATTAAATGGAGATGATCCTTTCGCCGAAGAACGCATCATCCGTGCAAGAAGAGGTCCCCGAACTTTCGACCTTAATCTCGATAATAGATCCTGTTGACCAATTTTCGTGCACGTAGATAAGAGTAATCGTTACGGAAATATATTAGGAAGATTTATAAATATTTATGTATATTCCTGACTAACGGATGTAACGTCTACATTAGAAATGTTAAATATCTGTTAGTTTTCGTTGGACCTACATACCTACAACCTACATACCTACATATAGGGTGTTTCGCGTCATTTAAGAAATTAACAGAAGAGTTTAAAGGCCTCTTCGCTCGTTAAAAAAATTCCACGAATGAATTTTAAATAGAATCGAGAATCTGGCACATATATATAAAAACTTCTTTTATATATTCTTTTTTACAAAGCGCATAGATACGTAATAACAATAAACGTATTATTATACCATAGCCATCGGATATTCTATGTGTCGCATTTCTTCAAAAAAATTAACAGAAGAATCTAACATTTGTTTAAAAAATTCCATGACTGAATTTTAAACAGAATTGAGAATCTTGTATATACATATATAAAATATTCTTTATATTTTTTTTTATTATAAGGATAAATACGTAGATACGTGCATATAGATACGTAATACATGCATTGTTATACGATGGCCTTCAGATATCCCATGTGTTTCGCGTTTCTAGAAAATTAATAAAAGATTTTGATATTCGCTCGTTAAAAAAATTTCATGGTTGAATTTTAAACAGACTCGAGAATATATTCAAAAGACTTTTATATAACAAATAAAGGAAAAAGCGGCCAAATACGAGCAATTGAAAAGGTGGTAAGAATTAAAGAAAAGGATTTATTCAAAAAATCATTGAAATGAAATACGTTTCGACTTATACATAGGCTGCGTTCGGTTTAGGCGCTCACGCGCTGTAAGCGTCATACTATCTTTGTTGCTCATTAAATGTAGAACAAAGATAGTATGACGCTTACAGCGCGTGAGCGCCCAAACCGAACGCAGCTATAGTCTTCTTCAGTAACACCAAATTATTTCAAGAATAAAACATAAGAGATAGAAAACTTTTGATTTTTATATACATATGTATATATTTTTTATAACAAATTGTAACAAATTATAACAAAGTATGCATTTTTAAAGAGCGCATAGGTAATATGTAATACACAATACGTGTAATATATGTATTATACAGTAGCCTTCGGATATCCTACATCCTTTCTTTTGTTCGGGAGGAGAAAATGTTCGCACATAGGACTGTTTACATTTGTAGAAAGTGGATTTAAGAACCAGATGAATCATTCTTGCAGAATTAACCGAAAACTTGACCCTGAGATATTTCGTAAGATCGACGCAGTGCAATAAAACGAAATTTCGTCGTGCTGAAAAAGGAAGAATGACACGTCAGCAACTTTTAATAAACGATACGGTTTAACACTTGAACACGTGAATTTACATTGCCCAACGAACACTTTATGTGACTCTTTATCATACTTGAGAAAAAATGAGGATTGTATCACACATAACGCGCCCACGATGATGCGATTAAATGAGTTCGCAATAAAATAACTAAAAAACGTAAACGGGACTGAAATAAATTTCGCACTGGAATAAAAGAAAAGAAATAATCGGAAAAGTACTTTGCATAATAAAACGTTTTGTAGTGACTACAATATCGATACGCAAAGTGAGTGAAAGTCTTCGAAAAGTTAAATTCGAATGCATCTCGAATTCTGTTTTCGAGCATGTTTCTCTCCGCTCGAAAGCAGAACAACAGATTTACATGTACGCGCCTTTATTCCTTGATTCCGAGCGAGTACGAGTTCACGCGTAACCCGTTTAAAGATGTATGTCAGACCTTTAAAAACAATAGCATTGCCATAATATTTTGCTAAGATGTTAATAATGTATTTCATTCCTACATATAAAATTTGAAGTCAATTTACCGTATCGTTTTCAAGAAAATTATTATTACAACGTCTGTAAGACGTAATATAGACGTTTTACGTCGAACTTTAAAAGATAACAGCATTGCCATAATATTTTGCTAAGATGTTTAATAATGTATTTCGTTCCTACATATAAAATTTGAAGTCAATTTACCGTATCGTTTTCAAGAAAATTATTATTCTGTCTGTAAGACGTCTATATTACGTCTTACAGACGTTATAATAATAATTTTCTTGAAAACGATACGGTAAATTGACTTTAAATTTCATATGTAGGAACGATATACATTATTAAACATCTTAGCAAAATATTATGGCAATGCTGTTACTTTTGAAAGTCTGACATACTACCTTAAAGAGACACGAAGATACAAAATGTTGAATGCATTCCACGGAATCCTGTCACGGAGAATCATAGATTTTGTTTTCCATAAATGTAACGCGTGAAGTAATTACGCGTGCACGGAAAGAATGGTTTTGCAGAAGTATCTAAAAATTTTGGCCAGATACAGATCTGAAAAAAATTTTGTTAGACCCCATCAAAATTAACTAAGTAGGACGCTTAAAATAATTGCTAGAATATTAAAACCAGTGATGTGTCGTATAGTTTACGTCAATTCTTTACATGATTACTTACGTGTAAAGAATTAATTCTTTACATCGCTATTTTCCACGTAAAAATGTAAACAATGTAAAGAATTTCATAATTGGCTGATTTACATTTAAAATAACGAAAACATTTTTAAAAATAACCTTTATTTATTAATAAATTTATATAAATTTTCCAAATTAAATACAAGTTTACCATAATAATAAAAATGATTTTTTTACTCTACTTTATATAATTCAACTTAAGGAGGTTCAGGTGCTACAAAAAAATGCAGCCAACCTCATGAAATTTTAATATATTGTTCTGCAATGCAAAATATAATTATGTGAATTTTTTTGGAATTTTTCACGAAAAATTTTACTTTTTAGCATAGGTTCTTATAGGAAATGACATAGTGCACAACTTCAGAATGAAATAATGCAAGAAAAAATGCAAATGATAAGAAAAGAAAAATATGCACTTTAACTTAATATATTTACAAATAAATGAGTGAAAGAAAGGGGTAGGTTATCGTACATTTCGTAGAGAAATTAATTATTAAACATGAAATGGATTTTTTTGAATCTATTATTTCAGCTATATCCAAAAAAGCTATAGACAATTTTTTGCGGCGAGCAATGCCAACCCAATACTTCGAATGCTAGTGCGCTGTTGCTAAGTTTTCCTTGAAATCCCCGCGTCCCACTACTCCCCCCGATGAAGCACCCGAACCTCCTTAACATAATAAACCAAATATCACGATTATCCATTGTCAAGTGTGAATGAATGAACTTTATTTAATATTATTCGTCAGTTTTATTAGACTCGGTTATTCTAAAAAAATAGTATATATGCAGAACATTCTTTCACGGAAAGAATGGTTTTGCTGAAATATTAAAAAATTTGGCCAGATACAGATCTGAAAAATAATTTTGTTGGATCATCAAAATAATTATGTAGGACACCTAAAATAGTTGCTAGAATATCAAAACTTTTTGCAGCATTATCATTATGTTGGAGTGTCCTACATAATTATTTTGATGATCCAACAAAATTATTTTTCAGATCTGTATCTGGCCAAATTTTTTAATATTTCAGCAAAACCGTTCTTTCCGTGTTTGACTGTTCAAAGGTCAAACTTTTCAATTCTTTACCTATTTTACATTGTTTACATTCTTTACTCCATATGTAAAGAATTCATTCTTTACATGTAAACGCACATCACTGATTAAAACTTTTTGCAGCATTATCATCCTACTTAGTTACTTTTGATGATCTAACAAAATTATTTTCAGATCTGTATTTGACCAAATTTTTAGATATTTAAAAACCGTTCTTTTCATGTGACATCATCGGGTACTTTCCGCGAGTTTGCCGGTCAAGTGCACGAAGTAAGCGTGTAACGCAATAAATACAGCAACGAGCGGTTCGATCATTTGTCACAGGTGACGCAATGAGAACGAGACGGAGAGAGATATAGATGCGTGTATAATTCATTATATAAAGGCGAATAAAATTCTAAATTATGCGGCTCGTTCCTGACAGCTGAAGCGGATTGATTGAGCAACACCGTACGGCGGAAGTGTCGAAGACGAGAGGCTCCGATATCGACGAGCAAGTGTATTTCAACACATGTCACGTCCCCCCATCCTCCCTGCTACGAAGTCAATTCGATATATCAAGTGCACAACGGTAAGTGTCAACGGTATCATTTCACGGCCTCATACGAATGACTGCTTTGCATATATATATATATGCGACGTTTCGGAACCATCTGCGTTTAAACATTACCGTGAGTCTAGCTAACGGAGGAAGCGCTTGAAACAAAAAGATTCATTATCAGCATCGATTGCGATTGCTTACGATTGCGAAAGTGCTTAAATTCGGCATTGAAAGGAATTCTTGCAAATCAACACCGGAGAATGTAGGAAGATAAAATCTCTTGCTGTATGGCTAGCCTTCAAATAAAGTGTGAATTTGAAATAACTAAAGTGTTTTCTTTTTAAACGGAAACTTAGCTTCAGGTTTTTAAGTGTTAAAATATCTTAAATGTCGAAATTAAACCCCCGAAGTTAAAAGATGATTTCCTAACAAATGGTGATCTAATTCTAGTGTTAATAATGAGAGGAAAGGAAAAATCTCAATTTGGATTAGCGGAATAGCTAAAATTTTAAATAACTAAAGTGTTTTCTTTTTAAACGGAAACTTAACTTCAGGTTTAATTATTAAAATATCTTAAATATCGAAGTTAAACCCCCGAAGTTAAAAGATGATTTCCTAACAAATGGTGATCTAATCCTAGTGTTAATAACGAGAGGAAAGGAAAAAACCCAATTTGGCACGCGAACGACGATCGTGGATTGGAAAAAATGTCAAAAATGCCAAAAATGTCATACTTCTCAAGGCTATATCTTTAAAATTAGACGGTAAATTATCCTCCAATTTTTTTCTGAATATTTGTGTAATCCTTCTCTAGCATTCTTTCGTTTTTTATTCAATTCTTGAATGTAGTTTTGCTTCGTACATGGATTCACATGTAAATCAAACCAATATTTCAAGTGTAATTATCTCGGCTTAGGAACGGTAAATCTCATTTAAATTGCACAGATGTTTGAATAACGTATATAATAATGTGTACGCCAAGTTTTAACAAATAAAAAAGAATCGTTTCGCGGAAGTACTGCCTTAACTTCGTTCTAACGTTCGCCGCATTGAAAAGATTGTTTCTGACCCAGCGGCGGGTCCATTCTGCATGGAGCTACACATTTACACATCATTGAAACCACTTTCAAAATTAGTGCCTCGTACATCACCGTAAGAAAGACAGAAAGAGAGAGAAAGCGAGACTTTCTCATTTTGTCCAATAACTGTACCACAATGAAGATTTACGTTGTCGAGTAATTCTATAAAAAGTGAAAGTTACCGGATCGAACAGTTTAACGCGCGCTGCACTAAATCAAAGTATCTCTAATTTTATACCAAAATAATTTTGCCTAAAACAGTTGTAGAGGGACAGCATTTATGGAAAATATAAATCGACGTCGTCACGACAAAAAGGCGTAAGTGGCTTTTACCAAATTTTACAGGATCTCTAAAAAACTGATCATAAGAGTCAAGCCTTGCATCTATGGTTGTATCCATCAAAAATTCGAGAATCGTTAATTTTACTATTAGTTAATAAAAAAATTGCCCTTTGAATAACATTAAAAAATTTTTCTCAATTTTTGGAGCTTCTGTAAAATTTGGTAAAAGCCGTTTACGCCTTTTTGTCTCGTGACAACGTCAAAATACAAAAAATTATAATACAAGAGATTTTTCACGGAAAAATGAGCAAAAAATTGCAGGCCTGTTCTTCGATTGTTTCAAATTTTCTAAGCGAAAGTGGGGCGTCAACAGTTCCTGATTTAAGAATTGTGATTGAAAACGAAAGGTCTTCCGCCAACAAACTGTTAGGATCAGACAAACAGGTAATAAAACTTTCTTCTTTTTTTCCTATCTCTATTGTCTTTAATTTCCGGGGTAATGTATTTTATGAGCCTTTAATGTACCCTGGAACTTCACATTATTAAGATGTTTAACACATGACAGAGAATAATATAATGCTCTTGAAGTTTCTCCTAAAAAAAGTTTCGATTTAAAATTTTTGCGTTGTATCTTATGTACCGCTAATTACAGGTATTTCGTTTATTTCGTATGTGCTATACGTAATAAAATTGCCATTATTGTTAAATTGATCAGAAGAAACATACGAGAGGGTACATTATATCTTGATATATTATTTCGAAAAAATGTGTGTCATCATCCATCTATTTCAGGCGCAGAAAACAGGGATTATGAAGTAGTCGTTATTATGAATAACGATGACATATGTGTGTACCGCCGAAAACGACTGCTGCAATGTTTGCGCAACGCGAAACGCAACGATCCGCTGTTTGAGGTGAAAGTTTGAAGGCTCATAGATGCCCGCGCGATTTAGCGGGCAGGGAGAAAGTACCGCCAATTGAATTTGAATCTTGGCAACAAATTGGTGAAAAATCGTTAAACTTGAGCGTAAAACGACGCGGTCATTTGCGTTGAGAAATTGCTTTTAAGCAGAGTTGGGTAGTGCCTAGTTAAAAAGATAAAAGTTAAGTTAAAAAGTTAAATAATTTTAACTTAACTTAGTTACATTTTTAGACTCTTAACTTTTAACTTAATTTAGTTACATTTCATCGGTAACTTAACTTTTAATTTAACTTTCTTGAAATTAGCCATGCCATAAATAAAAGGCGTCACGAGACGCCGCGCACACGTGAATTTGTTATGCTCGAAGGATCAAAAATTATGTTGCGTATAAATGAAATCATGAAATAAAACAAATTTAACTTTTAACTTTTTAATTATTTTTTATTATTAACTTAACTTTTAATTCAATTAATTTCATTATAAGTTAACTTGTATCTTAACTAAGTTAAATTTTCAAGGCTGTTAACTTTAACTTAACTTAGTTAAAAAAAAAAATTTAACTTACCCAACCCTGCTTTTAAGGGTACATTTGCGCGTACGTTCCTTCATGATTGACAAGATGCTTGAACGTGATGAAAGTTGTGATGTGTGAAATTTTCAGATCTGTGAAGTTAGTCTAAACGCGAATTTTTATAAAATGCCAATAGACATTTGTTTGTCTATGATTTGTCCACTTTTGTCCACCCAACATTTTCGTTTGTCCACACTTCAAAAAAAGTTATGACTAAATTAAAAAATTGAACAAAATTTGATATCAGTACTCCTATATGAACATTTTTCATTAATTGCGAAGCGGGATACGATTGTCCACGATTTGTCCACGTTTGTCCAACCAAAATTTTCGTTTGTCCACCCAGCAAAACAGAGTTATAAATAAAATTAAAAAACGAGCAATTGTCACTAAGAACAACTTTGACTTCGTTTCCTTTTAAATTATATACTGGATTCGTTTGTCTACTCATTATTCTCGTTTGTCCACCCAGTGAAATCGAGTTATTAATAAATAAACATAACAAATTAGACAAATGAAAACAATGGACAAACGAAAACAATGAGTGGACAAACAATGCCAGTACTTAATTTAAAGAAAATGCAATCAGAAGTGCTCAGGGCAGTCATTGTTTAATTTTTTATGTTTATTTGTTAATAACTCGATTCCGCTGGGTAGACAAACGAGAATAAGAAATGGACAAATGAAAATAATGAGTGGACAAACGATGCCAGTGCTTAATTTAGAGAAAATGCAATTAGAAGTGCTCAGGGTCACTCTCTAATTTGTTAATAACTTGATGGATGGACAACTACTGGGTGGACAAACGATCCCGGTATGTAATTTAAAGGAAACGCAGTCAAAGTTGTTCTTAGTAACAATTGCTCGTTTTTTTAATTTTGTTTACAACCCTGTTTTGCGGCGTGGACAAACGAAAATTTTGGTTGGACAAACGTGGACAATCGTATCCCGCTTCGCAATTAATGAAAAATGTCCATAGAGGTGCTGATGTCAAATTTTGTCCAATTTTTTTATTTGGTCATAACTTTTTTTTGAAGGGTGGACAAAAGTGGACAAATCGTGAACAAACGAATGCCATTGGCATTTTATAAAAATTCGCGTTTTGGGGTGCTAACTTCACAGACCTGAAATTTTCTATTGTTGATAGACGCAAAGTATTATCGTAATATGTGTATGCATGACCAATAACATGAATTTTATTTTTAAATGTGTGATTGAAACGAATAATCTTGATAAACATAACTTATTGCGACACTTCAGACTGAATTTTATTAATAATTTTGCTGGCCAGAGAGCGCAACATTATGGGGAAATAGAATATAATTTATTGATTAATGTAGATGTGTTTGTACAGTACTTATCGATAAATTAGTGGCATGGAATATACAGGAGAATAATGCAACTATTACATTATATCGGATGTAAGTAAATGTGCTTTATTCCGACAGATAGATCACAATAAAGATTCTTGGAGAAAAAAAACACAGCTCTAAAATATTAAGATATGTTTAACTGAGTGCACGCATACATCAGGAATAATAGTAACTTATAAATATATTTGGCAATCATTGTCCAAGAAGTAGGAGGAAGTATGAAATTATATAAAAGTCAGTAAATTCACAAAAGTCCGGCAGCTCAGAGTCACGTATAGGAATAAAAAAACACAATACTTTTGTACAATTAAAAACCTATTATAATTTGATTCAGTTTTATGCGATTGGAACTGATTGTCAAGGATTGAAAAGTCGAAAGAATGAGATATCGAAATGCGTGATCGACTAAACGCAAATTTACTAAATAATAATTTTAATAATTTTTACTTACACAATAATAGTGACGTTAGTTTCCACAGATATGATAGGCACAATCATATGGAGATCCACCAATTCTACGTAGAACGGCTATATACAGGAAAAAATAAACATCCGCGAGTATAATGCATTCCACAAATGGACTGCCAACATTAAATCTGTACACATTACATATTTATTTAACAGCTAGGTTTTGTAGCCTGGAACCGACAGCGTTAGAGATCTGTTCTTTATCTACATCCGTGAGCTTTCCATTGTTTGCCGGGGACTGACCCAATCTGGCGCACGCCTTTTTGTGCATGAACCAGTGCAATCTCTGACATTCTCTGTCACAGTATTGCACCGCTTTGCATTTGCTACATTTTTTCGTGGCTTTGTCCTCGCCGCAGGTTACGCAAGTCTGAGCGTTATCGAAGAAGCCTCGTTGCCCATTAATCGCAGCGGAAATTACGGAAACAGCGGACGGCGGATCTGTGCTCGCCAATGTAGCTACCATCTGGCGGAAAATTGTGCTTTCTCTAAATGGAAATTCTCTCACGGATTCCCTCAAAAATGCCTCCTGATACTCCGGTAAGCTGTCGTTCTTGCTGCACTTCAGAAACCTTCGTATCAGAAGTTCTACGGTATCGGATTTCTTTTCTTCACTCTCCTCGTTTCCCTTCTCGCCTTTTTCCGCCTTCATAGCTTCTTGGCGCTTTTGACATTTTAACACCTCGGCCACAACGCAACTGAGATAATGATACTTGAAGGCCATTACTTCATTTATTTCAGCGCCTCGCGTCATTTCTTTGTGACGCATGGATTCTAATACTTTTTGTACCTAAAAAAAGATAATCAAGTGAATAAATACTGAATGGAAAAACGTTTATTTCTTCATATAAAGCCAAGAAACACATTTTACTGTATCAAATATATATCAATTGCATTCAAATATCAATTTGTCCTATATATTGTGCCTTACTTTTGCTGCATTTTCCAAAAGTGCAGGGAGTCTTTGTAAATTCATGCATACACGTACAGGATTCACATTAACGTGCATTATGAATTTATGGAAGTAATCGGCAAGATGAGGTGGTAGCATGGGTTCGGTCTGTAAACCCTGCGGCTTAATATAGTAATCTATATCAGCCTTCGGAATAAAGTTATTGATAGTCGCCACACAGTTGTGATTTCCCACAAACGCTGCCATTTGCGCGGCTGTTCTGCCCACGCTGTTTGTCGCCGTCAAACGCGCTCCGTGCGACATCAAGAGATGGCATAGTTCGGCGTTCCCGCTTAAAGCAGCGAAATGGAGAGCGGTATACGCGTGTTCATGTTGACACGCGTTCACATCAGCACCCTAGAACGAACATTACAAGTTAGCTACACAAATCTCTTATAGCGAATTCGATTACTTGCACGACACTGGATTAATGCGTTAAAGCTGTTACATATCTAAATGCAATGGTGTAATATTATCAATTTAACGATAAAATCATTAATGCATATTCTGCTAAATAATATCATTATCATTATTATATAGTTGTATAAAATATTTATGTGTTTCTACGTTTAAATAACTTCATGTATAGCAGCTTTTAATATGCACTACTCCAGTGTAGTGCGGGTGATCGAATTCGCTATTAGATATTCAATAGAGGATTAAAATATTAATAATTTTAGAAATAAGAGATGTAAAATCATTACGAAATAATCATGTGATTGTCGTTTAGACACAATAGATTTAAATTTTTAACAGGCTAATCGTGAGACGTAACTCTGTTGACATAATATATCACTGGTATAGTCAACATAACCTACTTGATCGAGGAGCAGCTGCACGATTTCCTTGTTTCCCTTATAACAGGCGTGTTGGAGCGGGCTCATGCCGTTCTCATCGACAAAATCCATCTTGATCTTCTTTTGTGCCAACAACGTCTTGAGCTCGCACACCTCATTCTTGCTGATTTTCTCGAAAATCTCCTTCTCAAAGTCCGTGAGATCCTCCGTAGCAGGCGCCATATTGTTGTGTGTCGCTCGCAGAGCGCAGGCCGCACTCCGCAGAGCTTGCTAGAATATTTATCGACCGATCCGAAGATATCCGCGGAACTGTGTAATTATTTTTTTCTTTTTTAACGACACGCTCAAACTTTATCAAATCTTGCGCGGATTTACGATTTTGAATGCATTATTTAAATAAATCTTAATCGGAATCGTCGTTTTCTGTGATAAGGAATTATATTCGGATAAAAGTTTCTTTTTTAGGGTCAATTTCACCAACCACGGTTAACTTAACCGGCCGGTTATTCCATTGGAATTGACCAATCGCGTTTGTCGTTAAGCAAAATTAACAAATCCGATTGGTCAATTCCAATGGAATACCCGGGCGGTTAAGTTAACCGTGGTTGGTGAAATTGGCCCTTAGTAGCCATAAAATAGCATATGAAGTTGGCCACAATACGCGATTAAAATTATTCTGCACATGCGCGAAGAAATAAAGAATAAGGTTGCTAAAAGAAAGATTGGAACTATTTCTATTTAATAGATTTTTAAAAATTCACTTTTAATATCAGTCTGATAATAATAGCTATAAATAATTATATAATAATTCTTCTAACGAATAAATAATATGTATATAGTACATTTAAGACAAACAATAATTGTCATTATTTGAAACTCAAAGCATCGATTGTTCCCGAATCACGAGCAATTAAAGTCAAAAGAACATTTAGCTTCAAAAATGCCAATAAATAATAGAATTCTTCTTTTCATTAAATTTACTTAATTTAGACATGCTCGACTGGCGAATTTAAATTCGCCTTTCAATTATACGAGATTTAAGAAAGTTCAGGTGCTACAAAAAATGCAGCCAGCCTCATGAAATTTTAATATATTCCCTGGTAACCTTTCCATTGCAATTCTGCTGTAAAACTGCACGAAAAGTCGCTTCTTACAGCAGACTGCTACAATAGTACAGTAAGTACTCGTGCAATAACAGATATTATGCACCTCTGTCGCAATTTGGACTGATTTCTTGCGCACTTCTTCGGGATGTATCTGAGCTATAAGATTGTGTTACCAGGGTTGTTCTGCAATGCAAAATATAATTATGTGAATTTTTTTGGAATTTTTCATGGTCACGAAAAATTTTACTTTTTAACATAGGTTCTTATAGGAAATGACATAGTGCACAACTTCAGAATGAAATAATGCAAGAAAAAAT
>NJRP01000219.1:191930-216367 GCA_003063835.1 Aphaenogaster floridana | reverse complement strand
ATCGGAGTTATTCAATGTGCGCATATATGCGTCATTACCAGTTTTGGCACGAAAATTTTAGGCGCATATATGCGTCATTACCAGTGAACTGGTTAAAAAATCGACGTGATGCCCCGCCGAGGACATCACATGATCAAGCGTAGCGTTGCTACCCGGCGATCAAGAGACGAGCAGCATGAAAGCGAACCAGGTTGGTTGGCAGTAGAAAGAAAATACTTCGGAGTAGCAGGAAGCGCAACAACACAGAATCAGATGGAGGAACAGAAGAAGTGGAACTAAATTCCAAAATTAATTCAGATCCATCTATATTAGATAGAGTTTCTAAGCAATAAAAGCGATAAAAAGCAGAATGAATACTGAAATAAATAAGGCAATAATATCTGATCTTCATGAAATTGAAATAGAAACAAATGAAAATTTTATCCTAGAATTTGATGAGGAAAATTACGATCTAGAAATAAATCAAGAAGAAATAATTGAAATAGAAACAAATGAAAATATTACCCTAGAATTTGATGAGGAAAATCACGACCTAGAAATAAATCAAGAAGGAATAATCGAAATAGAAACAAATAAAAATATTACCCTAGAATTTGATAAGGAAAATTACGATCTAGAAATAAATCAAGAAGAAATAATTGAAATAGAAACAAATTAAAATATTACCCTAGAATTTTATAAGGAAAATCACGACTTAGAAATAAATCAAGAAGAAATAATCGAAATAGAAACAAATAAAAATATTACCCTAAAATTTGATAAGGAAAATCACGTCCTAGAAATAAATCAAGAAGAAATAAAAGAAAACTCAGAAAAGAGAATAAAAATAAAAAATAATAAAAAATGTTTAAATGAAACCCTCAAGATAAAAAAATTAGTCATCGATTCTGTCCCTCTTGCATTTGGTTAGCCATATTAACGCAACGTGATATACCTAAGATATATAATCGAATAGAAGAGAAGAGCAGTAGAGAAGTGATTTACGAGTTAGCAAAATACAAAAACGAAGAATATAAAGTCGGTAGTGCAGTGTTCTTGCATCCACATGCTTTTAAATTTGAGCATAAACGAAAATATCAAGAATCTAAAAATTCGAAGATTAAATTTGTAGACATCAAATTGACTAGACCGCGATATGTTTAAAACAATTTAAATTCGAGATAGGCCAAGATGGTCATAGCAGATCTTAGTGCTCCAATAATATTAATGTGTGATTTTTAAATTTGTAGACAAAGATATGTACCCGGAGTTTTATAGAAAAACTTATGATAAATTATTATGATAAACTTATGATATTATTATTTTATCTTTTTTGATTATTGAAATTACCTAAATAAATTCAAATTAAAACTTACTAAAAAAATAGTTTCTCAGAAAGTTATCTGCAAATACTCGTCTCAGGCGACATTTACGTATCTGAGGACATCCGTCAGATACCTACGCTATATCTCTCGATCAATCCTACTGGCCCTGACTAATACTAGATAAATGACGAACGGTTCTATCGCAATGAAGGCGTTGTTGCATCGTGAACGAAGGGGAGATCACGCGTCGCGCGATATTATGAGAATTAGGAAACGATTTATCGTCCCTGTTACCGCGCGATAATGCACAAGTAGATAGACAAATAGAGTTACGAGCATGCCGGCACACATTAGGGTTTGAATACTCGTTAAGTGTTATGATCTCAAACTACTGGAGATTGCGAGTGATTCTCACATCGCCGACGCTCCTCTGCAAGGCCCACACGACGCGTTTATCCGCGAATCGATCCGTATTCACGGCATATATTCAACCCTTTGCGATCCTACGTCGAGTTGGACTCAACGTAACGCGTAGCGGTGATCCATCGCATAATTCTTCAAGCATACAAATTTGTACACGATTGTAATCGGCAAACCATATTTTTGAGATCTCTATAAATTTCTCCAAGTATAAAAACTTTTTTATTCATGTTAGACCAGCCGATTAAATAAAGTTGAGACCGAAATCCAGGCGAAAAAAATTCTCATAACATCTTGTAATGTTTTCATAATTTTTGTATAATTTTCTTTGGAAATTATAGAGTAATCTTAAAATATTTCACAATTCTAGAAAAAATGTAGACTTTTTCATATCTTTTCATATTTTCTCAATATTTCTGAAAAGTGCTTCAATTTGTCAAATCTGAAATTTTTTAATAGAAATTATAAAATTTATAAATTAGGAATCACTAAGTCGTGATAATTTATATATTTTATATATTATTATATAAAAGGTTTATATATATTTTTTTAATAAAATTTATATATAAATTCTAACAAATGATATGAAGAATTATAAGAAAATTTTTCACCAGAAAATACTTAATCTTCACTCATTTACGAGAAACAGCTTGGACCGCAAAGGGTTAATTCTTTGTGATTTCTATAAACAAAAGCTCTTATAAAAAATCATTTGGGACGATAATCTTTTATGTATTTTAAATAACCAAAGTGATAAAGAATAATAGTAAACTAGCAATTATGATTGAATGGTATACGCTTCTAAAATTTATGTTAAATGGTCTAAATGATGGAAATTAAATATTACGCCAAATAATACTGATAGCAATTGAATCTGATAGAATTGTGATAGAATTGATTGTATGAGATAAAAATAAAATATCTAATTCATCGAAATTATTTGGACTGCAAAGGGGATTAAGCATGCATAAAGTATAAACGTTATGGCTGTTTAACCCTCATTACGCGTTGCATCGAATGCAATATATTTCTACGTTTGATATTTTAAACTGAAAATCAGGTTGCGTCTAACGTTAATATTAGAACTATCAAAGCAATCAAAATGATTGGTTTGTAATTTTTTATGAAATTTATAACGGTACATTATTTGAGATTTTTTGTTACTTTTGTTGCAATATATAAATGATTTTATTAATTTACTTTTCTCTATATATATCCCTTTTTTCAACTATATATAATATATTTAAATGGCAAAAATAGATATACGTTAATCATCGATAGTTCTAATGTTAAATACGTATATGAAATATGAAGATATCATGAACCGATTATACCGGATTACGCGATTGATATGTATATTGCACGTCCATGTCGTAATATAATAAAATCTGTAATATTCGACGAACAAACGGGTCGTGCGGAGCCAGTTTAAACAAATAACGTAAAATAACAATTATCAAGATGAATGAACTCGTGGTTCATTTGTCTAAAAAATTTCTATTAAAGAAATCGTATCATACATCCTCGGATTTTTAACGGATATGTAAGGAAATATCTGATGACTAGAAGATTACAATGCGAGTGAATCCAGGCTATCGAGAAATTGTATCTATATAAAAAAACACATTTGACACGGGACTGAGCGAGATATCGATGAAGCGTATTTACACCGGCAATAAGACCTAATAAATTGCTTAACATTTTACCGGTGATTATAATTTGCGTATAGTCCACACAGCATTTACCATCCAGGCTTACGAAGCCCGGAGGACTGGTCAAACGGAAATATAATTCGTCTAATCCACCGTCTCTAAAACACCGACGCTGATTAACCGTGATTAACTCACAATTCCCTCCCACCTTCTATTTTATGCATGGACAACGACGTGATCCAGCGAGGGAATCGTCAGTCGCAATCGATTAATCGGAGCCGCGCGATAATCTTCTCCTATCCTATAAGATATCTTAACATTATAATCTCTGTTCTATAACATCTTTATATGAAGATTTTATGCGATTACATAATTCGCATCGATCGGAAATCAACGATATTATTAAACAACAAAGTTCGTTTCAAACGCGAAACCGCGAAACGACTCGAGGAATCTTTCGCGCAGGAAGGGAGTTTACTGAAGGTGATGGTTCTCGGTTAGCTGCCTCAAAGCGGGTCCTTTAATTGCCACGCTCCAGCAAAGTCGAGTCGATTTATTACAAAGGTCGAGGCTACGCTAAATTAGACTCTTTGCGCGTAAATCATTCTCCTAGGCTTTAAAGCTGTCGTCCAAAGTAGGTAGGATTGTGTAGCTTTTGTTTGTGAGACAATAGCTTATTTACGACAAACATTGTCCGTTAGAAGAAGCGTGAACATCAATTGCTTGTTTGCCAAGGCGTCTCACCAATCTCGTGCGCTCCGTGAACACGCATTATTATATTTACAGGGTGGGGATTATCGCTAGGGGGTCCGGTTAGGCCCATCCGAGGGAAAGCGTGGCTGACGACAGTGTTACATCGCAGCGGCATCCACTTTCTTCTTCAGGTTTTTTCCTATCATCCGTATCCACACGACAGTTTTCATCGCGGTGGAATAGGGATAGCTTCGGCTTCGTTCGACGAAGGAACAAAGTGGAATCTGACGCGCGAACATCGAGTCGCGGGTTCTCGACCATGACACGAGAGAGGTGACCATGTCGTCAATCAAGCCGGTACCCTAAGATTCAAGTGGGATGCGCTCGAATGTTGTGTTGTGTATCGATCCGTGATAAGAGGACTGATCCTTTGTCTTGTTCGATCGGTGGATTGTTACTTGTCGTCGTAGGACCTTGCTCGGCGATCGTGCTCTAGCAGAGGTATACTTGGAACCGGGCACCGTGCAAAATCACAACCGCACTGTCCTAGACTGGCTCGGGGGGCGGATCGTTCCCCTTGACACCCTCTCTAGATTGAATCATTACCTCCGTCTGCTCCTTAGTTAACTCGTGATCCTTGGTAATTTCGAAGTCTTGCTCGGCCAGGAAACTTCGACGAATCGCGCCGTTCGCCACCGAGGACAGATCGTTCCTCTGATGCTGCGTGTCCCGCCATGGTGTCGTCAGGATCTTCAACCTCTACATTGATAAATTTGGCGCATATATACGTATTATTTTCTCATGGAGAAGAGCTAATTATCACAAATATAATATATAATTTAAATAATTTAATAAGATTAATTTATAATTAATTTATCAACGTTTAATCAATTAGTTCTTAATCAATTAACTTTTCAGCAAATTTATCCGCTAATAAACTGAAGTAGGTACGATGTATATCTAGATGTGATTATTTTAGAATTAATTGTAAAAATTATATTCGCATCAGAGAAAGCAAAGTTTTCTTTCTTCTTCTATTTAATATTTTTCTAATAATAAATATAGTTTTAGTTTTGTCTTTATCGATTTTTAAATTAGATAAATTTTAATATAATAATCATCACTTTAAACATAATGATCCTACTAAAATTTAAATAAAGTACTTACATGAACAAACGATCCGGGTGTGGTACAGATTTTGTAAATCGCCATTCCTGGGATCATGATGATAGAAGAGCCTGCGATCAACCAGCCTAATATATTCGCCCAAACCGGATAAACGTAATCCTCGTATGATAATGGTTCGTAGCCCATTAAACCATAGACGATGATGAACTATAAGCAAGTAAAAGACAAACGTACGTAATAACACGATAACTATTATTATCAGGATGCTAGATTAGTTTAGATGCTAGAGTAATCGCTCGTCAAGCAAAAGAATCTGGATTCAATTCCCGGAGTTGCCATTCCGCACACATGACACTAAAAATTTTAACTGAGAAAATATTTTATTGTGATGGAAACAAAGTACAACGACAATAAATAAGCTTTAAAATAAAATTTAGTGCTTATATTTAAAATTCTATATTTTTTATGAAAATTATTAGAAGTGTAAATTCTTTTTTAAACGATAATAATACTTTTTGAACCATCTTATATAATTTTTGGATACGCTGGCTATATTGTGACGTACCATAAGGAAAAGTGGTGCTACGAATTTCCAGCATACTCGCCAGTAGATGCCGGGCCTAAATCCGATCATGTCCTTGATGTCGGCGCAAAATCGGTCCGTTCCATAGATCCAACTGACCGCGATTGTTTCTGCCAGAACGGCAAACAACATCGAGTATCCGGCCGCGTATCGATCCAACAAGTGGAAAAAGTAAAACCCGCCCTATATTGAAAAGCAATAGTCTTCCGTTTATAATGTGAGGCACATGCATTAGGAATCAAATATTGTTTCGCATAAATCTAAGCTCATGTACAACAATACAAAATAAAATATTATTCTAACAATCCAAGACTTCAGGAGATATCCGAAAGTCACTTAAAAGGAACATCATCATCAAAGTTTACAGCTTTTTAAATAGTATTTAGGATACGCGCTTTTTAGCTTTGTATTGTTTAAAAGTTTTTACAGAGCCAAAAACACTAGTATTTATATATCAATAATTGGAACAATTAGAATATTTACCTGTGAACAAGAAGCAAGTCCGACCAGAAAATATAGAGTAAACAAACAGGCCACGAAGATCTCACGATTGTTGCCGATTAGTGGAAACTCGTCGCTGAGTGCCGTTATGATTGCTTCCGAACCTCCGAACTATAAAAATTACAACAATTTCTTAATTATATTTCTTAATTATTTATCGTGCTTAAGCGAGAAGTTCCGTCGCTTATTATATTTAATATCGAATCTTTGGCAGCTTTACACGAAGAGAAATGTGTAAAATGTGTCGTAAAACACAAAAGAAGTGTCATAAATCAAAAGTCTTTATCAATAAAGTAAGATATGGAAAAATATTATGATTATTAAAGTAATTCATACACGGTAAGTTTATCGTAAAATTAAAACGCACTGAGCTGTCTAAACCGAGGGTGAGTAACATCATGAAGAAGATGAGCGCCCAGAACATCGAGCCGGGCATCGTAGCGATGGCCGCCGGATAGACGATGAAGACCAGACCGGGTCCTTCCGTAGCGACATCCTGAATGGACTTGCCGCTGGCACGCGCCATGTAACCAAGCACCGAGAATATGACGAATCCGGCGACAAAGGACGTTGCGCTGTTGATCAAGCTCGTCAGTAAGGCGTCTCTGTGGAGAACACCAGTGTCACATGGATGCGAAAGATCGCGCCGATGCGTGCGAAGAGATCCGGAATTCTTACTTGTAAACGTTATTGTGATATTTGTTGTAGCTCGCGTAAGCCAGTAACACTCCGAATCCCGGTCCTAGAGAGAAAAATACCTGCGTCGCCGCGTCTACCCATACCTGGAAGAAGATAAACGAAAAGAAGATAGAAGAAAAGAATATCCTCGCAGAGAGAAGTGATAAATAAGTTCCTACTTTCTTAAATAGAAATACATATATGAAAAAGTCCGTGAAAATTTATCACTTTTGCTATGTTACAGCAATATGCCAATTTTAAGAGAGGTTTCTTCAATTTCTTTTTTTATGTTATAATATGTATTAAAATATAAAAGCAGCAATGAATTATTTATTTTATTCTTTTATATCTTTTTAATTAATCAGTCCCTATATCTCATTAATGTCTTCACTTTATCAATAACTAAATTTTGTAAAATACAACCATAGCATTTTAAGAATCCACGTAGTTTAGAAGCTTCAGTTTTTCATTGTTTCAAGTATCTATAAGCTGTTAATAATTTTCATAAGTTATAATTTTCATCGCTGCGGCACAAGTATGTACATTAATCACATATTTATACTACAACAAACAACATAAATATCTTTCTATGAAACAAATAAATATCGTGCAGATACAACTGCATTTGCATTAGAAAAATTAAATGCCAGGGAAAAGGGAACAATTCAAAACAGGGGAAAAGGGGAGCATCGGCTAATACATCAGCCTGGTTCTTCTCGTATATCCATGGATTAGCGGCGATCAACAAATCCACTTTCTCACTGATATAAAACCCACTTTAGCGACGACGGTAAGCGGCTAAAGTCGCCTTCGTCGTCGTCGTCGGCGGCGGCGGAATGCATTCCGCGCGTGAAGCACGAGGGTCGGCGCGCGTTCTAACGTTCTAGCGCGTGCTCTACCGAACTCTAATGTTCATTATGACAGCTACACAGAGTTTCCATTTTCACCGTCGTCAGTTAACCCTGCACGTTCCTCCTTCCTCATTTTTCCCATACCTCGGCCACCGTGGCCGACCTCCCTCCGCTCCCGAACCCGCTCGCGATCCTGTAAACGCATTAACTCCCAAAGTTTTCTTCTTTTGTCACTGCCGCGGGGATACGTCGTAGCTCATGGTAATCCAGGTCAACGGCAATAAAACAATTGCGAGCGCGACCTATACTTTCCTTTCGCATAATTTTATTTTTAAAAAACCACCCGTATTGTGAACGAAAAATTTTTCAATGTCTCGTTATGGAAGAACGATGTTTTCTTTATTATAATACGCTTAAATAGCCCCAGTGCTTTAGTCATGTATTTCTTAAGTTATTTCTTATCATTAATCACACGAGATTTAGTTAAGTAATTAAATGGTATTATAAATCAAATCTTTATTAATTAATTATCGGCGTATTAATTTTATTAATCATTAATTTTATTTCAGTTTATTTATTATAAATTACTTGGATTTTAACAATATATTTGCGGCACATACAAACAGAGATTGAACACAAATGGACTGAAAATTCGCCTCTTAAAAGTCATGCCAAATATTTCAAACATTGTGCATACGCATGCGGTATCACACGTACCTCTGCCTTTGTGATAACGTTGAAATTTGGACTGAGATAATAACGGATCCCCTCGATACTACCCGGCAGAGTGATACCTCTTATCAGCAAAATCAGCAGAACTGCGTAAGGGAAAAGAGCGGTAAACCAGACTACCTGCAACACACAAAAATCGCTTGCCCTGCAATTGCATTCTCACTAAAAGATCTAAAATATTCTACATATATATGTCGCAGCCTTATTGCAAAATCAGCCTTTTTGCAAAAAGGCTAGCCTTTTCGCGAAAAACCGCCCTTTTGCAAAGCACTAATCGTTTCCCAATAAGGCTGAACGCACTTTAGGCTTTTTGGCAGACATGGGCTGGTGCTAGGCTAGGCACTTTGCAAAAAGTCTAAAATACGTCAGTCTTATTAAAGAAACGATCAATGCTTTCGCAAAAGGGCGGCTTTTCGCGAAAAGGCTAGCCTTTTTGCAAAAAGGCTGATTTCGCAATAAGGCTGCGACATATACATATATCAATGCTGTCCAAGATTTGTAATTCTGGGCATTGACTTGAAGTGTGTCGGCCTTCCTTTTTCTATCTTCATGAAGAAAAAGAAAGGCAATAGGCGTGAATAGGCGTGATACAAGTCAATGCCCAGAGTTACAAATCTTGGACAGCATTGTCGCAGGTAGCGCTTGACAAAACTCTACTTTGTAAATATACGATGCTTTATTGCGGATCTTAAGCCTTCGTGAAAAAGATGCCTCGTGGAGACTCACTCATCTTCAGGATCTCAAATCTCTGACGAGGCATTCAGCTTACCTTGCCGGAAGTCGAGATGCCTTTCCATAGGGAAAAATAGCAGACCAGATAGACCACGAGCAAGCATAGCGTGATGTCCCACTTAATGGCACCAAGATCGTGTAAGCCCTCGCTTTTGTGCAGCTCCAGAATAGCGCGACTTAGGGGAGAAGAGTTTTGTAATTCATGGAGGTATTGCATAAATGACTTGCGTAAAAAAAAGTTTATATTTAATACGATGTTACGTTAATGTTTAATATTTAAGAGTTGTAATAAAAATCCAAAATAGATAGAAACAGAATATTTAACTTAAATTAAAAATCTTAAGCTTGATATATATGCAAAGGAGATAGGCCAAATAATCAAGCAAATACAGTTGTTATACGAAAAAATAAATATATAATCAATAAAATAATAAAATTACATATGTAGAATATTTAACGTTTTAAAATTTTCAGAGGTCCTTTTCGCAATATGTTTTAATTATTTTTATGTTATTATAGTATATTATTGTTTTATTAAAATAAATTTGAATTTTTTAAGAAGATATAGTGAAATATTTCGATATTTAAGATCAACATCTAGTACTTATTCTTCGACATTATCGTGAAATATTTTAAATTATATATGAACATCTTTCGCGTTAGACATAAATTGATTTTGCTAAGAACTGTAAGATTTTCTACAAACCCTAATTATATATTTGCTAATCATTTGCCAAGTAAATGTAAATATTAAACGTTCACGTCATAGACGAACGTCGAACGTCACTCACTTGAAGTATTCATGCGCAGCGCTTGTATGATTATCCGCTGCAGCGACCACATCCGATCCTAGATCGGTGAGGAGCCGTGTGGTGTTTCCATAATTCTCGTTTATCTCGCTGGTCACATCGTCGAGCGCGTATGAGACGTTCGCGTCGAATTCGCGGCACAGCGGCGTGTTCCAGTCGTTGTCGCAGGTGGTCCACGGCAGCATCGTGGAGAATGAGGCGAAGAAATAGCGAAGCGACCAGGCGATGATAACGTTATAGTAGAAATCAACGTAAAACGCGATTAGAACGACCGCGTATCCGATACCTGATCAAGAACAATTAGAGATTTAAAAAACCGAGTTTTTTTAAAAAATGGGATAAGAAAATAAGTAAAAGAAACTAGTATTTTTTGGTAATTTTGAAAAATAGTGCCAGTTTTCTTCGAACAAAAGATGGTATGGAAAGTAAATTAATTTTGCGGTCAAAAAGACGCGTTTTCAGTCCAAAATACAAGCATTTCTAGAAATTTAAAGCCAGAGAAAAGTGAGAGGGCCTAGCGTCAAGCTGTATTCTTAGTAATAGAAACACTGAAGTAATCAATAATCCTCAGCACTACTGTGATAAGATATTATAATTCAATAATTATAATTTATAATTATAATTTATAATTCAATAGTATTTTTTTATATTCTTCATTTTTAAAATTTCATAAAAGTTAGAAGAAAACTTTCTTAAGCATAGTTAAATTGTTGTTATTTCTGTTATTTTGTGGACTAGAAGTGAGGATAACACGGGACATGGAATCTGATACCTAATTTTAGTCAATTTAATGCTAATTTTTCAAAGCCGTGCAACAAAAATTAATAAACAAGCATCAAAATTAGATTTTTGCTATAAATTTTTGAAAATAAACATTCTAAATAATTAATGGTGTAAAAAAAACCCATTTTTAGAAGAGTAAAAAACAGTTTTTTACTCAAAATTTTGGGTTCTTTACTACCCTTTTAATCCCTAAGAACAATTGTTTTCATATAATACACGGCACGGTGACAAAACTATCTTCTTAGAAAAAGTATTTAGTTTCTGTGTTTTCGAAGGTTCACATAAAACAGATTGTCAAAGTCGGTGACCAAAAATGATTCAAGTAATAAACTCGTTAATACACTCCTGATTATTGTTAATTTTATTTCTACCAAAAAGATAATTAAGTAAAATAATGTTGTGTAAGTATTTTTAAAATGTAACAAATTACAAAAGATATACATTTTCATTGCAAAAATTTTACTGCCCGAAGATTGTCTAATATTTTTTTATAGGGGGGCTATTATTTGTTGCAGCTTTTTCACTGGCAATCCGTGTGCGCTAGGTTGATCTCAGAAGTACTACGATCCAGATCACTAAACAGATTAGCGTGATAATCGTGTAGGCGCGAAAGAAATCGGAACAGCGCCGCAGAAACGCTAGAAACGCACCGTCCTTCCTGCGACGATATTGTTTCTTGCACGCGTATATCGAGTCCGCACGTCTCTTATGCAAATGATATCGCGACCTTCTCTTCTGTGGTATGCGAGATCGCGCGTATCACAGTACGTACCTACGTACGTACGTTTGTCGCGTGACGCAGAATTGCGGTGACGAAGGATCTCGATCGATCATACGACGATCAGCGGTCGGGCGGACGGGCGGGCGGACGGGGTGAAATTGTGGCTGTGGAAATGAAGTTGGAAATCGGCGGAAATGGAGGCTCTTTACGCGAAGAGCACCGGTCGCGTCTCTCGCATCCCGCTGCGATTCCCTCGGATTTATACGCGTCGTATAAAGTAACCACATGTTACGAGAGAGATCTGTGAGGCGGCGAAGATATACATATATTGGTATAAGATATATACAGGGTGTCCCATGACTCAACCGCCATAACTTAGGAACGTGTTGGGAAGGTCATTTTAGGTCGAAATTGACTTATGAACATATATCCGAAACTCGATCGTTACCAAGTTACGGATGTTTTAAGTTTTTATCTTTTATGATTAGCTTTCAATAAATATCAAATTATTGATTGTAAATTTATTTTATTAATAGACATGGATTATTTGGTGATAATAATTACAAATAATTTTCAAAATGCATCTATTCGTGACGATCATCTCAAGAGCTATTTTCTCAATTTTAAGAAGAGCTAGAATGTACACAAAAGTTGGAGGAGAACAGTTTGAAAATTATTGATATATACACGGAGAAAATTTTATATTAAAAATTACTATGTATGGCAGTAGCCGTGGACCATTGCTGGAATTATAAAAATTTTTACTATGTTATTATATTAATAATTATTAAACTCTTTTGTGAAAACATAGTAAAAATTTTTATAATTCTAGCATTGTCCACGGCTAGTGCCATACATGGTAATTTTTAATATAAAATTTTCTCCGTGTACATAATGATATGTAGTATATATGCACGGAAAGAACGGTTTTGCTGAAATATCTAAAAATTTGGTCAAATATAGATCTGAAAATAATTTTGTTAGACCATCAAAAGTAACTAATAATAAGGACGCTTAAAATAATTGCTAGAATATTAAAACTTTTTGCAGCATTATCATCATGCTTGAGTGTCCTACTCAGTTATTTTTGATGGTTTAACAAAATTATTTTCAGATCTGTATCTGGCCAAATTTTTAGATATTTCAGCAAAACCATTCTTTCCGTGTGTATATACCATTTAACCGATTTAGCGGACAGACGGATTCAGGTCCGCGCCAAGATCGGGCGATCGTCCTCGCGGTTCATAGTAGCTGGAAAAGGGGAAGAGATTGCGAGGTCGAATAGAAAGGCGACCGGCTTGGAATACCAATATCTCACCCTGTCCGAGAATCGGGAAGGAGAAAAAGCGGGGTAGAATATAATGAGAGTAAAGAGGGCCGTTCCGGCTCTTAAGCCTCTGAAAAGATTTTCCCGGACGGTTCGCGCGCGGATTTCTGTGCGCGCAAGTTTTATATATATATATATATACAGTATATATATATATATATAAATCTGTCGTCTTGAGATGTATGTCTCATGAATCCCGCGGCGCATGACGGCACGTGCGTGAGCGGATTCAATGGTCAGCGCCGTTACGCGCCGCCTCGCACGCGAGAAGCTATAAACTTTTAAGTGTACCCATGTACGCGTTTAACGATGAGAATAACGGAGAGATAAAGAAACCGAAAGAAGTGACGGGTTTCATTGACCACCGTTAAGTTCAACCGTACTCCGACCGTTGCGAGAGTTCTTGTTTTGATACTAGAAAATTGCTGGTAAACTTAAGAAAATTAAAGTTTCTGGAATACAAAGATTAACAATAAGCCGAATTGTGTGGCTATTGAGAAATCGATATCTGATCGCACTTGATTAAACAAATAATATAACGTGATTTGATTATGTATGATTTTATAATGTTGATGCAACATTTTTCATTGCAATCAGTTTGTAAAAATGGTTTCGCTCTCGAGAGCCTGAGATATGACGTTACTTCTTCATTTCTTTCGCTTCAAGTCCGCGTACGCGCGCATATCTATGCCAAACGATTATAATATTCATTTACGTGTTTGTAAAATGTGTTTGTAAATCATGAATGAAATATCACGATATTTTAGAATTAGATAAAAATAATGATCGCACTGATGTGAAGATGTAATGGCCCAATTTAAAAGTTTTACTACTCCTTCCTCATTTGCTGGCATAAATGAGCTCATTGACCGTAGTATTCGAGCATTCAACTTGCATTACTCGGATATTTTGAGTCATTGTATCTCCGTTATTATACCGTAAAAAAGTGTAAAAAATTAGGAAATTCTCCGTTGCGTTTGTAACATATGATTACCTTTGAAAAGTGGTACAAGTCGACCCCAACAAGTAATGGCACCCTTCCTGTTGAATTGACCGAGAGCGAGCTCCATGTAAAACAGAGGAATACCGCCGACCACCAACATCACGCAGTAGGGAACCAGAAATGCACCTGTAAAAAGAAATACAAACGAGTTCATTTAAAAGAAACACGCACTTGTCAGTTTAACACTAGATTACCAAAGCAGTCAAAATGAATGATTTATAACTTATTTTTATAAAATTCTTGACAGTTTATTTCCTAAGATTTTCCGTGACTTTTGTTGCAATATGTAAATGATTAAATTGATCGATTTACTTTCTCTCTTCATCTCTTAAAAAAAATATATATATATTTAAATAGTAGAAATAAGTATATATTATTCGTCAATAGTTTTAGTAAAACATGAAACAGTTAATCATAAAATTGAAGATAAATGAATAAGAATATTTGGAGCACTGACTCTAAAACAATATGTGGGATCCTTCAATTTTTTTCCCTGTTTCAAATTAATTGCGTTATTAAGGAAATGCCCTAAAACTCATTGTTTTTTTATCTAATCTATCTTGTCATGATCATTATACGTTTTTATTAGAACGATATTATTCATTAACAACAATTCATTAAATGCATTTAATGCAATCATTATTAGCATCTTCAATTAACGTTGAATCATAATAATACGATTTTATCTAATTATCATAGTTCAAGTTCTTGATGTAAGTCGATCAAACGAGATCCGATTATTCTTCCATCTATCTAAAATGAAGAGATTTTTTTGCGAAAAATAGATGAATCTTAAGACAAGGGGCTATTGTGACAAGGCAGAATTGTTATTGTACGATCTAGGAAGCGGGAGTGAGAGGAAGAAAAGACGCTGCTTCCGGAAAAGTGTCGTCCGCGTACAAGAAGGAAGTGAAGTTAAGAGACGAACAAATTAGAGGACGAAAAGTGCGCATATAGCCGAAACTGAAAAGAAACTGAAAAAAAAGAATCATCAGAGTTTACTTTTAGATATACGCGCACCTTCTCTAGTTCAAATAACTTACATTTACGAACTTCATATTGAAGAATCATGACATGCAATTTTTTAATTTGTTAGCAATAAAAAATGGTTTCGCTGCTTATTGAAAATTGTATGTTAATGCTGCTTAATAATGCGCGCAACGATATTTCTTAATTAAAAAGCACTCCGATTTATAATGAATTTTAGTAATGTAGCAGTACATAATTATCTTTTATATAATGTATGCTATTATTTTTTATGCAATGACAATAATAACAAAAATAAGAATAAAATTTTATTTGTGTTCTCCTAGAAAGCAAAAATGAGAATCATATTGTTCCCCGTCGGACGATTAATTCGCTTGTTCTAACGTCGCGCTATCTATAGACAATCGGAATTACAAAAACTTTTCGAGAATCATTTTTTGGAAAAGCGCTGGTTCACCGTTCCTGTCAGCTTGATCGACTCAGTCGCGTCACCATGTTAATGTCACCTTGCCGCATTTCCGAAAGTTGACTATCGAATTACGTGCCTAAAAGCACCTCGCTACCGGTGCTCTAAATAACGCACAATGCAGTTATGGAACTAACCCGCTGGTATGAGTGCGTCATATATCGCATTTTTTTCACCGGTTTCTCTCTGAGCGGCGTGTGTTATCTTTCTGCCTATGTGTACACTGGTTCCTTCATATAATACGGAATAAATTTATAGAATCCACAGCGTTTTTCTAAAAGGACGGAGCGATTTGATTAAATAATGTCGCCAATCAATATTGTACGAACAAATAATGATATCCAAATCATATTAATACGTATGCATTATTTATTACAATCAGAATATTTCAAAAAAGACATTTAGTAAATATATTAGTATATCACTCTACCAATTTCGAAAAATTCTTGAAATATAAATCATCTATGTGTATGTAGAGCATAAAGAAAAATTGATCGAGAAGTTTAGAAATATATTCAAGAAAGAAGAGGAAAAACTTGAAATAATATTTGTTATATTCAATGATTAGGTGTATATTTATATTAAATGTGCATCGAATTGTTAATCAATATTTATAACTTCTTTATGTAATCGAAGCAGAGGAAGGTAGCGTTCCTAGACGCAGAGACCGGTCGAGGAGTACAGTTTAGGAATTGGAAAGGAAGGAGGGACAACAAATGTAAAAATCGTAAATTCGATAGAATCATTAGTACACGTCGGTTACGGGCGAGAAAAAAAGACTTATCAGCGGTATTATCAGGTACCTACTATCCAGAACGCTCCAGCCTGACTCAGTTTTCTACCATCGTAAGCTCAGCACTGAGGGCACTAAGGGAAATCGCACGCGAAGTGCTCAGAAAAAAAAATAATGTTGTATCAACAGCATTAAATCTAATTGGAAATAATCTTGTTAATTCAATAACAATTTAAATAAAATAAAATCATACGTATTTGTTTCATTAATAATGTTATTGAATTAAAATTATTGAATTAAAATAATTATTAAATTATTATTATTATTATTATTTATTATTTATTTCAATTAGGCTTAATGCTGTTGATACATCATTTTTTTCCGTGTGCCCTCTTCAGATGCTGGCTCCGGCTGACGCGGAGAGCACAAGTTCTCGGATAAACGCACGCAGAACTCATCCGGCGACCAGCGGTCAAAACTCAGGCTTAACTGGTGCTGAGGGGAATTCAACGCATGACAGCCCCAGCGAGCGATCTGGGTAGCGAAGAAAATATCGTCCTTATCACACAATACGCACAATGCATAGTTTCTCGTGTACCGCCCGTTCTTTTTTCTCTCTCACACAGCACCGAATTTTATATAGATGGAGAACTTACGGTCTTCACACTCGACTCTTTTGCCCCGTCAACTGACTTACTGAATAGAATTCCATTACGTTTCCTCCGCGCGGGTCCTCCCAAAGGAAAACATAAACACACATGCCGACATCGTTTGCTCACATTGACAACTTTAATTATCCATGTTATTAACAGACCATCTTACAAGCTCCCAAAGAGCAACAAAGAACACAAAAAAAGAAATGGATAACAAACTTTGAGTTGATTTGTCTCACATTTATAGATAGCAATAATTTATATTGTTATTATGCAATCTTTCATTGCGTATTGGCAAAAAATTTGGTTAAATACATCGTTTTATTTACTACTGTTCGCATTGCATAAGTAAATGGCGAAGCAGACGAAATCAAAAAGAGAAGATCGAGAGACTATACTTATTTCCTTGATCTTCCTTCTTAGCTTCAACGGAACTTCCGTTCCGTACCCATGGAGATGTAATCGCATTAAGAAGGATATTGTCGTTGAGCAACCTTGATTAATTTCTTCTTGTCCCCGCCTTGAGCACAAATCGATCGTACTAAAAATCGTATTCTCTCAAAGTAGGCTATTCATTACCGGATGGCTCCATTACGCGAAAAATTAGTTATAATTAAAATTGTGGTCCAATCTAAAGCGCTCTTAATATTCTTAAACAAGATCGGAATTAACATATCTCTTGGATTTTTTTTAATCATTACTTTTTAAAAGTGAAGTTCTTGATGATATTACTGATCATATTTTTATTTTGTGAGGTGGCGAGTTCGCGAAACATAAAGATTTGACAAAAATTAATTCCAAAATCTAGAGCAAACCCTCTCTCTCTCTCTCTCTCTCTCTCTCTTTTGTCTTGACATGTCGCTAACGTCGAGAGCAAACGTCCGGCTCTGGACAACAGTTCCGCTCAATTTTCCCTTTGAACGCGAGCATGCACTCACGCAAAGGCTTAGTGCTTAAAGCTGCATTTTACGCCCGAACAAAGGTGAAAAGCTCGTTCGAATAAAACGTAATGCATTCTCGCGAGATAATCGCGCCAATTGTAGCTCGTCGATCGGAATACGCTTTTACCGAAAGGTATGCGAGGGTCTAGGTCGAGCTGCTGGCGTGTTGGTGTCGTCCATTAATAAAATTCGATGCGCATTACTTCTTCAAAGAAAGCACGCATTTCTTTGAAGTATAAGTATTATAAATATCATATATAAAAAATCTATGAGTCATTTCACTTTACGGTCCGTACTACAAAAATCGACTGATTTGATAAGGATAATAAATTATCGTATAAGAAACTGCGTTCGCTAATTTTATGCGAAGATTGTTGCGTGAAATGAAATCTTAATACATAATTTCAACAGTAACCTAAATCATCTATAGATATATGTAATACATACATTTTAAATATATACAGAATAAAGTTTCTTTGAAATAATGTCTCTTCAACTTTTAATTCTAAACTCTTCGAGATAATGTATGAATGTATCATTTGCTCTCGCTATGTATAATAAATTAATTCACTTATTTGAATAACTGAATTCATTTGCTATAATAGCCTGCGTTATATATATGACAGTAGAAAAAAGTCGCACAGCACGTGAGCTGCGTAAGAAACTACACCACTAATCCTTCTCATAATATAATCGACTTCCTTATACATAACATTGTGCAAGGCTACCCGATCATCATCGATTGAGTAATCTGTATCGATACGACAAACCGGTCTGGAATTTTGATTAGCATTTACGACATAACACTAAGATGCATTATTCAAAAGTGCGCGAAAACGTCGCACTTCTCGGTAATCAGGAGTCTAACGCTTACCAAACGGGAAAACTGTATAATTCACCGAGAGTTTTGTGGTTGGGAATTTCCATGAAGTCGAAATTATGACGAAATAACCAGGGGGATTCGATGAATCCGAAACGAGGAAGACGCAACAGGCGTTCGAACATGCAAGACGACATTATAATCGTGACAAACATTCAAGGATGAATATTCCGCGTTTCTTCTTAGTGCAACTTGATTATTTAAACTTGATTAAATTTTTTAGGGAAAGCGTAGGCGATTTTTGTTATAAACACCGCGAGCAGATAACAAATTATTTTTTCCTCTTAGATTATACAAGGTAGGTAAATATAGATATATAGAAATGGTTTTGCTAAAGTATCTAAAAATGTAGTCAGATACAGATCAGAAAATAATTATGTTGGACCATCCAAAATAATTATGTAGGTCGCTCAAGCTGTTTGCTAGAATGTCAAAACTTTTGCAGCATTGCCATTATCCTTAAGTGTCCTACACAATTATTTTGGATAGTCCAACATAATTATTTTCAAATCTGTATGTGACTAAATTTTTAGATACTTCAGCAAAACCGTTCTTTCCGTGTAGTTTTTTTCGAAAACATTTTGGATGTGAGGCGGTTTATATTATTTGCGCTTATAATCTCTTCTGCCAAATTTTCTTTAATTTTACGAGTTATGATTATTTCAAAGTTAGTAGGAATACAAAACATGATATCCCTTTACTCTATTTTCCATTTAAATAATTAAATATATATAATTTATGTAACACACGATCAGAAATATATATGTCTTGAACCAAATTATATAAATTATATACTTAACATTGAAAATTAAAATAAAGCTCTTTTCTAACCCAACCAAGAATATCAAAATCAGGAGACGGATGTTTATCAATTTGAATTCTCCCGAACGATTTATACAACCTTTTCTCGCGCGAGTATCGTTTTATTAGAAATTTTTGCGATATCTGCTTATCTCGATTTGTTCTAGTTTATCTAAAATTGCGCGAGGAAACGCGTCGCGTTCACATGGAAGGTCTACGGATGAAAAATTGTCGAAGTATCAAACATGAACGGTAGGCAGCCGTCGGGGTACATATCGATATTGTACGGGCTCCGAATTATAATCACGAAACAACACGTTAATAACGCCTCCCGTATGGCGATAACGACGCAGCCGCCGTTCGGCAGGGTGCAGCGGCGTCGCGCACGTCCATGATCAAAGGCCCGCGTCCCGAATGGGAAATTATAATTAATTAAGGTAATTGGAAATTAGCGACCGATCTTGCCCATCCTAATGGCGCGGAGCCGCGCGCTCTACTCCGCTCTTAATCGAGTTAGCAGCCGCTTTTGAGGAGCCTCTGTATCACTGACAGCGGCCCTAATCGCATTCCTACTGGGGGACCCGATAGAACCGGTACTAATGGCGTCGTCGCCGTCGTCGTCGTCGTCGTCGTCGTCGTCGTCGCCGCAGCGGGCTTAGCAAAAGTCAATAAGATTGCCGACCGTTTTCCAAGAGATCGATCCCCCGAGAGCGGGAAGCCAGGAGATCTCGCGCGGAGGAGAGATCGGGGTTCCCTTCGGGAGACGGCGTTGATAATCGCGGATGCTTATGTCAATTCGGAACAAAGCAAATACGAATGTATGTCCAACGCCAAACGTGGCGTACACGGAAAGAACGGTTTTGCTGAAGTATCTAAAAATTTAGTCAGACGCTCAAGCTGTTTGCTAGGACGTCAAAACTTTTTGCAGCATTGCCATTATGTTTGAGCGTCGTACATAATTATTTTGGATGGTCCAACATAATTATTTTCAGATCTGTATCTGGCTAAATTTTTAGATACTTCAGCAAAACCGTTCTTTCCGTGATACGGACTTATTCGGATGGTACTCGGAGGGTACTCGGAAGACACGAGTCTTTTTCCTTTCCTCTAATGGATCTCTCCCTCTCCAAAATTAAAACCGATATGGCAATTACAGAGTTACTTAGCGTCGAAAATGATGGGATCCTTTGTCGAATTAAGCCTCAAACAAGATAAAAATGTGTTTTGTTTACAGTATTTTAAACCAATTTTAATTTAAAAGAATTTTAAGGTTCAGCTATGGAAACATTTAATAAATTTGAAGATCAGATATCCGCGAAAGAAAAATCGTCTCTAAATATTCCAGAAAAAATCGTATTACGTGGATCGATTTAGTTAACATATTTTGTGTACTTGTAAAAATTACGAGAATGTTTTTTCACGATTTTCATTTTTTGATTTTTTTTAATAATATGCGGATCGTTTGTTCGTTGCGATTTATTTCTCACTGTTCTTGACTTTTACGATTATCGCATTATTTCATTATTCAATCCTATTCTAACACCTGTTAGAAAAGCGATGATTCAATTCAAGATATCGAAATTTTTCAATTTTAGTCATAAGCGACTTAAACACAAAGATTTTCTTATAATAATAATTTACAATCCTCAAATAAGGTGTTATATGCTATTAGGTATAAATGGGAAAATACGAAGATACTAAATTATTGTTTAGTTAATTATATCTTCGAGGATCGGCGCAAAATGGCTCTATTGTCATTATACATTCCTTCCTTTTCCGTGATAAGCAGCGACGCAAACAGTTGCAATACGAGAAGGATAATCTGCTAATATCGTTGCAATACGAGAAGTCAGAATTTATCTTATTCGCCGCTATTAATGTTAACTGATATATCTCATCGTCTTAAGACGTGTTATGCAAATTCGATGTTAGCGTATTCGAGGTGACAAGGCGGAATGTTAACTATTTACAAGATCTGCATAACGCAGGCAATGCAATTAACATACAACCGATATCAATATAATAAAATAATCATTGAATATCAATCGACATTACGATTAAAGTGAAATTTACATATGTTACTCGCAATCAAGCATAACTGTTTCTACTGTTTTTCGAAAAAAAAAGCTCTCTCAATCTCAGGATTCCCATTGAACAAAGTTAAGTTATTTCGAGTGAAAGATATTCGAGCGCACAATTTTAATCATTCTCGCACTTGTCCGCGTTAAAAAATGAAGAAAAGGGTCAATGTCGCTATGAGCGCCCCGCGATTTACGCAGCCGTCTTATTACTACCTCTCTGTAATTATAACCAATTTCGGCACCTGCGGAGGTGCCCCCGTCGTCAGGAATCTTTGCCGAGCGAGGTCTAAATCCCGAGGTCATTTTCCGCGAGGTAAATGCCAATTAGCCTACCGGTTAGCGCGGCATTGCTCGCCGGCTGGAGTACATTACAACGACGACGACGCGTAACACCCAACCCTCCTTGAGTTAAGTTAACTGCGAAATAACGTCCGACGATATTACGAGCATGTTGACGAAGTTTTCCCCGCACATGAGTATCGAAAGAGCGCGACGGAGGCGGTTCATTCCCGAGCCGGAAAGGCCGTTACGTAGAAGAACGCGACAAAAACAGAAAAAAGAGACGAAGAATGTCAAGGGTACTCGTGAAGTTGAAGGAAGAAACGGTGAATTTTATAGTTAAACCACTTGTATCTTCTCGCTCAATTAATTTTGAATTAAAATCTGGCCGAGAGCGACACTCGACCGTAACGACGACGTCTTCCGTGACGCAAATAAGTGATTCATGATGAAATTTGTTTTCCGCATTGGCGCAAGTATGAGGCTCATAACTCCGCGAATCAGATGCTGGAAGAGTAACAATTACACCCCGGCGGGCGCAGTAGCGGCGTTTTAATCAGCGCTCTCGATGCAAATTAGCATCAGTCGACTTAATCAACCGATTTTTCGTCTCGGTTTCAGAGAAGGACGGGGAGAATCGTTGCGTGAGCCGAGATGACACACGAGATAGATCGACGCAGGCGAAACCAGTTGCAATCGATTGGCGATTTCCTCGTGTATTCCTGAAGCGCAAAAACGAGGCGTGAATAACGCTACGTTATTCACGTTTCCAGACGATCAATGATGCGAAAAATTATTCATGATGCAAAAAATGATTGATAATGTGAAAAATTATTAATGATGCGAAGCTCGGGAAATGCATTTGCTGAAATCGGCTCTAGATGACATAGCCAATGTATTCCCCAACGTAAGTAAAAAATAAATAAATAAATAATAAAAAATATGACTAGTTATGCATATCATGTAGATATCAATCGTACTGCATATTCATATATGGCCATGGCATTGATAGCCAATGCATTTACCCAGGGTTGGAAAGTAACTCGTTACTTGTAACGAAGTTACAGTTAGAATTGGTTTTTTTCTGTAACTGTAATCTAACTTTGTTCCTTTCTTTCCATCTGTAACTATAACCTAACTTAGTTACATTTTTTGGTAACTAGTAACTAATTTAATAGTTACTTTTATAGTTTATATATTTCAAGCTTATTTATATATATATCAACATATGGGCTGCGTTTAGCAGAAGTGCTCAATGATGAATCCTCTTCGAGAATAGCTATTATATAAACATTAAAGTTGAAACTTTACCCTTTAAAACAAGCCCCGGACCATTGGTTTACGATGATTTTTTGCAAATTTATAACCGTTTGAATTTGACGAACTTTTTAATTGAAAAATATTAATCCCATAATTTTGATTCAAGTATATTGTATATTAATTTATTATAAATTATTAATTTAGTTTATATATATTAAATGTATTTTGATTTTAAGTTCTTAAAATAATTGTGATTTACTATATGTATATAAAATAATATAGTATATAATCGAATGTTTAGTATAATAAGTAAAATAATTTAATAAGAAATTTTTAGAAATGTAAGATTCTTGTATTTAAAATAGTATAAAAAAACATTACAAGAAATTAACAGAGAAGTAACTGAGAAAAGTAACGATTCGTTACTTTTTGAGTAACTATTGTATAACTGTAATATGTTACTTTTCAGAGTCAGTAACTTATAACGGTAACAAGTTATTTTTTCAAAGAAAAAAACTGTAACTGTAACTAGTTACTTTCACAAAGTAACTTTCCCAATCCTGCATTTGCCAACGACATTGGCCATATCGTCTGGACCGGCTTTAGGCGAAATCGCGACTCTCGTAACTCGTAACAAAACGCGAACAATGGGGTGGGGTAATGGGGGAAAGGGCGGGATTATTGAAATCATATTCCTGCCACTGCGCTCCGTCAATAACAGGGAGGAGCACTCGACTCGCGCGAAATAATCGAAAATAAACCGTGCGGAAATCGCGTTGCGCGTTGCGAGCGGATATGCACTTACCACCGCCGTTCTTGTAGCAAAGGTACGGGAATCGCCACACGTTAGCGAGATCGACGGCGAAACCGATGACCGACAGCAAGAAATCCAGCTTTCCCGACCAGGTCTCCCTGTCGTCGCCGTTGGGGCTGACGCCCCTCGCGACACTCTTCAACACCGTCGCCGACATCCTTCCGGTACCTGCAAAGCAGCGTCAATAAATATGCGATTTTTGGCTCGTAATTATACGGGGTGTTTCAGGACTCATAGGACAAACTTCAAAGAATAATACGTCTCCCCAAGAGAATCAATTTTTGTTAAGGAACTTTGACGCATCCTTAAATATCTATGCATCCTTTATCAGACCGCTTATACACGGAGAAAATTTTATATTAAAAATTACTATGTACGGCAGTAGCCGTGGACCATGCTGGAATTATAAAAATTTCTACTATGTTTTTACAAATGAGTTTAATAATTATTAATATAATAACATAGTAAAAATTTTTATAATTTCAGCAATGGTCCACGGCTACTGCCATACATAGTAATTTTTAATATAAAATTTTCTCCGTGTAAGATAGGCAACCGGTTGCATGAAAGTATTCCACGTGGCATCTGACAATAGTAGTCCATGTAAAACAATAAAAAAGCAAAA
>NJRP01000219.1:119943-154000 GCA_003063835.1 Aphaenogaster floridana | reverse complement strand
GACTATGGCCGGTATTCATAGTCGGTTCTTATTTTAAGACCGTCTTAAGTAACGTCTTAAGACGCTAATACGGCTCTGTGATTGGTTTACGACATCTTAAGATTGTACTTAAGACGATCTTAAATATAAGAACTGACTATGAATACCGCCCTATGAATACCGGCCTAGGATATACATCAAGAAATATTTTACTCGTAATGTTATTGTTTGCACTTAATTATTTTAAAAGAGATATTAAAAAATTGCGGTAACTGAGATTGAAAAATTTAACCTTGTGTACGCAAAATCTCTAACAATAAGTTAAAATAAGATTTTGATACGTTTAATGATAAATCTTCTAGTTAAACAATATGCTCAATCGTATGTATATTTTTATTAAATAATAGAAAACGTGATATATGTATATATTGCGTATTATACATGACAGAGAACTATAAAGAAGAAGAAAAAAGAAGAGGCAATGCATATTGTATGTTTTAATTTATTGCATGCACACCGATTTCAGATTTGCCTTTAATGAAACAGTTATATCAAAAGTTATGCTACATTTATATATAACGCTATTAAACGTGCTTATCCAATCGGTGACGATAACAAGTGTCTATAAATACATAACGTATGTATGCGCATATGCTTTAGTCGATCATTATGAAAATGTTAGGAATGTGATAAAAAACTGGGGATTTCCAATTAATTTTGATATTTACCACATTTACGAAATGTGGTATTTTACCATCATACGATGAAACAAATAGCAATGGGTTTTCCCGATGTCAAGGTTCAAGGAAAACAAGGAAAATATTAAAGAGCATGAATGTTTTAGAGATTTGAAAATTTTTTTTCTGAAATTTGTATATCTTTTACTAACATATACAGAGTGACGTTCAACTGCCAGCTGCAATGAAATTTGCATAATAATAATGACAATCATTAATTTTACCACTGTTGTCAATTCACAATCGGCTCTATCGTGTTTCTTGAAGATAGATACCTATTAAACTATTAAATTTATTTTTTATCCTGTCCATCAATATTTACCATTATTAATTCGCTTCTTTATTTAACAGCTGTTAAAAATAAAAAAAATTTCAATCTGTCATCAATATTAATTATTAATGGCTTGCGTGAAGTCAGCTATAATCTTCTACATGCAATTAAAAAATGTAAAATACTTCGTAGAAAAAAAGGCACATTGATTAATTTTTTCAGGCTGAATAAATTATTTCTATATACATATATAAATAATTTAGAACACGATGAGAAGCAACATTCGCAGCATCGTCAACCTGCAAAACATACATTCCATACAGCACAGAACATTGCAGCAACATTTCGGCAATATTCCAATGTTACTGCAATATTCCAGCAATATTGCAATGTTACTGCAATGTTGCTGCAACGTTCTGTGCTGTATGGGATCATACGCATAATAGCGTTTTATAAATTATCTTGTGTACTATAAACAGAAGGCGATCAAACTCTTATCTAAAAAAAAGGAATTTCGTCCTTTTTACAACGTAAGAACAATTCAAAGAGATCGATCGTCCTCAAACGCGGTCGGATCGCCCTCGGACGGATTTGAAAAGATCGCGCCGTCCTCGCTGATTGGCCGGCCGCGCGCCAATCCCACGCGGTCACGAATGCACTCTGCGACCGCACTCCGTCGCTCCTTCCGTACACACACCGACGGCGACGACGACGAGGACGACGACGACCGTGATGGTTGGAACACTTTGAACGGATCGAGCGTAAGTCGTCCGAGTCGCCCGAAGCTGTCGAGCTGCGTCCTCGCGTCACGCAGTCGTGATCCGGCTCTTCCGTCTGTCTCCCGTTTTTTCTCGGCCGACGCGGTAAGTACATCCATCTTTCGACGGGCGCTTCCGTCGTCTCCCCTTCGACGATTCGTCGTCGATCGCGGGTCGCGTCTTTTTTTTCTCTCTTTCCTTTTTCCTTCTCTTTTCGCGCGCGACGACGGTGTCATCGCGATCATCGCGATTAATCGCGAGATGAGCTCGCGATTTCCCGTTCGACGGCGCTTTCGCGCCGTCTGTCGATCGCACCACGATCCGCGTCGTGTCACCATACGGACGCGAGCGATGTTGGTTTCTCTTTCTCGTCGCTCGCGCGAATCGCCGCGGTGACCGCTCTCTCTCTCACGCGCGCGGAGAAAACGCGGTGTCGAGGCGAGCCGCGCGGAAATTCGCGGCGAACGTCCGCTGTCCTCTCGGCCGTAACCCTCCTCCTCTTCTCTCCGCTACTCTCCGCTTGCCTAGTTCTCGGTGAACTCTGTGATAGCACGCGCGCGGAGATGAGAAATTTTGATTGAATCGCTCGATATACGATTAGGAACGATATTGTTATGTAAATGGGATTTTACTTGAAGATACTTTGTCCCGCCCTGGCGAAAAAAATTCTCATAAATATCTCGTAATGTTTTTTAGAATTGTAGAGGGGTCGGGCTCGATTTTTGAAGTCATTCGCAAGAGAAACGTATGCGCAAATTCAGCTCTTACAGAAAAGTTGCAAGTTGATTGGCTATTGCATGACTTTTAGCCAATCAATTTGTAGATTTTCTGTTCTTACAAAATCCTGGCTGAGATAAAATTTTTCGCAACAAAGTCTTTACATTAAAATTAATTTCACTCTCTTTAGAAAGGACCAAAACCCATGGTCGAAAAAACGTCGCGATTCGCGATATATTAATTTAAATTGAAAATTGGCCAGTTGAGTCGAAACAAATCTCTTCTGTGGTTTTTAAGAATGTTTCGTGTTTTAAAATTTAAGAAGTATAATCCGTTCGTATTTTTAAATAATAGAATAATAACGTAGAAAGGTCAAGTATGACGAGCCATTATTAGATATAAAAACAGTTGGGTTCGCGGATATAAAATGAAAAATAATTTGGAAAAGCCAATGTGAGCCAACGCCGTTGTCGCAGCGAACAATAACTTTATTATTTAAAATTGCAAAATGCAAATCTAAAACTCGCAAACGTTTTGACTCCGATTTGAGTCCTCTTTAGCGCGTACAATTAAAAGAAAGGAATAAAAAGTTAAACGGAATAAAAACTCTCACATTCCTCTACAATAAGAAATACTGAAGTATGTAACTTAATAAGAATTTTTTGGTGATAAAATGAACAAACAAATAAATTTTTTGAAAGCAAATTTAAAAGTATAATTAAATGTAAAAACAAAAGTAAAAGTAAAATTACTAGAAGCCAATGATAAAATATTAAGTGAATGACAAAACAGTTTCGTAAGTGGAGAGGGACGCGAATGTCGTGTCACGACTGATGAAAGCGTGAGCCTATATTACGATAATATAGGCATATAAACAAATTCTTTGTTTAATTTTAATTAATATAGAGACGTTTCGACTTAACTTATAGCGAATTCGGTTGGACGCACTAGTGCGCACTGGTGCATATTAAAGCCGTTATACACTCATCTAATCTGAGTGTAAAAGTAAAATGCAAATATTTCGAATCATAAAATATATATTTTATCAAACAGCACAATAAAGTGTATTAAAGATTACGCAGTTTAACCCGTTTTTATGTTTATATTAAACGCATATCTTTATGTCAATTTGTGTACGATGGCTTTAATGTGCACCAGTGCGCACTGAGTGCGCCCAACCGAATTCGCTATTATAGTCGTCTTCAGCCTAATGATTAATATATAATGATGTTGAGTTTAAAACTAACAAAAGAGATGTAATAGTTCTGACTATTAGCTTATTTATTTTTAAAATCTCTTCTTTTAGTTTTAAACTCAACGTTATATATTAATCATTAGACTGAAGTTAAGTCGACCAAGTTAAGTCGAAACGTCTCTATATTAATTAAAATTAAATAAAGAATTTGTTGTTTTTATATCTAATAATAGCTCGTCATACTTGACCTTTCTATGTTATTATTCATGTTTTAAATTTACAGACTTTTAAAAAAATATACGTTAAACTTCTTCGGACTTTATAAGTTTTCTTCGGAAATTATAAATTGTCGGGAATTATAAGAAATCTTAGAATATTTCAGAATTTATATATATATATATAAAGAATTCTAAAAATGCTGTAGATTCTCTTATATCTGGTCACGTCTTGTCTTTTCTCGGTATTTCTGAAGAATGTTCCAATTCATATAAAGGATTTGAAATTTTCTAAAAAAAATTATAAAATTGATATAGAAAGTCTGAAAAATTATATGAGGAATTCTAAGAAAATTTCTTCACCATGACGACGCTCGAATCGATAATCTGAATTTCTGCACTTTCGCGTTGTATTGTTCTTCGATTTGCGACATAATTAAACGGAGTTATTAACTAACATTTGCGTACTCATTTAGCGATCCTCACAATCAATTGACGGTCGATGGGATCAGAGATCAGTGTCATGGATCGTTTCTTTATTGCAACTCTAATATGCACTGCAAATTAACATTACGTATCGCGATCAGTAATTTACACGTAAATGTCCATTTTCATAACTTTCTCGTTTTTTATAGCATCTACATTTTCTTAATATATACTTCCGCGATTTGAAACTTCCGTTTGGACATTCTCGCGAGGCAGATCCTCTATAAACTTTCTAAACTTTATGAACTCTCAAAATATCAATGGTAAAGTTTTATGGCACTATAATAGCAATATTTTATCTTACATACATTTTTTATTTTCTTATGGACAAATTCATAAATTCATATATTATGTATATTATAAATTATAAAGAAAATAAAGCAATAATTTATACTACATTAAGACAATTAGAATTAAATGAAGTATATTTAAATTTCTAGAAAAGAGGACAATTGCCCGCGTTATGTGTAACATCCTTGAAATTGTGAGAATTGGTAGTACAGTAGTTTTAACTTATTGTTAGTCGTATTTTAACAGATGCAAAAGCACATCTTGTTATTGCTTGTACATAATATTCTAATGTTAAAAAATATTTAGAAAACGTTTAAATAGAATAGAATTTTATTACTTCAAGCATTACAGCCAAGAAGGGACTTGGTTTACAATTTTTTTCTTATTCTCACTCATTCTTTGCTTATCTTCACTCATACTTTACAACTATACAACTACTACTACTACTTCTACCGCTCTCTATGACTAGTCGCAACTCACAGCCTTTGTAACCCTATATCAGATTTTATCCACACTATCTCCTTCCCTCACTTGTTCTTCTGCCGATTCTCTATTCCTGTTATCTTTTTCTTCCTTCCTCCTCTTCAATACCTTTTCCCTTTCTTTCCACATTTTCCTCTCAAAATCCTTCCTTTATCTACTTACATCTAAATTCTCACTCCTAGAAAATGTTCAAATATTCGATTCATCTGCGACAAATTGAAGCGGACAAACGTTTCACTTAAAGTTGTGAGAATTGGTAGTACAGTTTTAACTTATAATTAGTCGTATTTTAACAGCACATCTTGTTATTGCTCGTTCATAATGACCTAATGTTACAAAATATTCGGAAAACGTTCAAATATTCGTCTGCGACAAATTGAAGCGGATAAACGTTTCTCTTTTTTATCTTCCACGCGAAGATACTGTCTCAAATAAATTGTTAAATAAATAAACATATAAATTGTCAAATAAATAAACGTAAATAAACGTTCTTGATCGAAAACAAGACGACACGATATTTCACTGTCACTGGAAGAAATAAGTTTCGCTAAATATTTCGTAAAGTGTAACGCGCTATTATTACGTGCACGATAAAGGGTAATTTGACGAAGTCCACTGATAATCTATACAGCGCAAGTTCGCAACATTTATGTCGCATTTATGAGATATTTTCAAATGTGCAGCTACGCTCGTGATAAGAAGTCAGGTATCGGACGATAAGAAGTCAGGTACTTCCTCCTCGATCGCGCAAACGCGGATAGTTGCCCGCCTTGTATACGGACGTGTTCTTGAAATTGTGAGAATTGATAGTGCAGTAATTCCAATTTAATCTAATTAATCTCTTCTAATTTAAATATTCTAATTTAAGTATCTTTTTGACAATTGTAGAAGTACAGTACCGTCCATAAGTTCCAGGACGCCTCAAAATTTTGCAATAGATACATAAAACTTAAATAAACCATATACCTTGTGATTTCCTCAACCTCAAGTGTTTATTCAGTTTTTCGTTTCATCAAAACAATGTATCATAGGAGAAGTATGAATAAATATAGTTCAATCAAATTTTGGGCTCTTATTTCGAAATTTTGAGGTGTCCGGGAACTTATATGGACGGTGCTGTATATTTTGTTACTTCGGGTTTAAACTCGCTCTTAATCACGATGTTCCAAAGTTCCATATTAAATACGCGGGAAAATCAATCGACTCACGAGATTGTTACTTGCACTCCATTTGTTTACGTTTTGTATACTTATATAAGTTATATAATTCTCCGAAATCGTCCTAAATTACTCCGCATAATCGAATTTGCAAAGAATTGCTGAAATACACATGTTTGTTGACGAGTGTCTCACTTCTTCTTTCTTTTTCGCGACGTCAGTATATATTGCGCCGTGTTTATAAAAGTAACCAGCCGTAACGTCAAGCAAAAAATGAGTCGTACTCGTTTTGCGAAATTATCGGTGACAAAAAGAACCCGCGCGCGGCAGAGAGCGCATGGTTGCGAGAAAGAAACGTTGATGCGTCTAATAATTGCGGTGATCAAGGCAATTTCTTAATTGTGTGCAGAGGCAGATTCTGCGGAAGGTCCTCCCACCTACCACGATGAGCGACGAAGGATTCGACCTGTGCGAGTGCATGTGGAATTACATGTCCGTGCAACATCTACTTTCTATCGTAAGTAATACGAGGGACAGAAAATGTGAGACGCGAGTTCGTCAGATCGATGTCGCAATAATACCGCGGTCGGACAAAATGGGGGCCACAAAGAACGTGTAGTCTATTCTGTTTTTTTTTTGTTGCTTTTCTTTTACGAGCATTTAGGTCTCTCTCTAGGCCGCAAACAATAAACGAGGCTTCCCCGTCTTGGACGACTTGTAACGTAATGACCTCTTCTGTTTAGCTGGCAGAAATTTGTTGCGCCACGCGGTTACGTAAAAATGTTTCAATTACGTAAGTCGAGTGTCGATGCATGATACATTACACGTATAAACGAGGACTGGTAGAGATCCGTGCAAAAAAGACGATCCGTTCGCTTCCGGACAAGTTCGTTCAAGCTTGAACATGCATTCCGTAACGAATCTCCTGTTAGAACGTAAAATATGAACGTGGCTTTTACCATGGGCACCCATAAGGGGAGTATGGAGAGGCATATGCCCCTCCTGGATTTTAATTTTTTCAATTGATGTCCATTTCTACCAGTGTAGATAAACTTTAATTTTGGAGGGGGTTTAACTTACTCTTTATCTTTTTCTAATTTTTAGAACTAGGAAAAGATAAAGAATGAATTAAACCGAGATTAAAGTTAATCTACGTTGGTGGAAATGGACATTAGACTGATTTTATGATTGACAACCAGATAACTTTTTGTTTAAAATTTATACAATTAAAAATAATAATCTGCATAAATATTTCTTTAAAAAATATTATTTGAAAATACGTTTGTTTGACACTCCTCTAAGTATATTTACACACTGCCCCGCTCGAAAAAAGTTGTAAGGGCGCCCATGGCTTTTACGAACACATAAATGTATCAATGTGTATGTACCTATTGTGTATATATATATATATATGTAAACGTGTACACACACACATAGAAAAATCAAATCCAATCTTAACGATAATATATAATTGTATATCTTCTTCACATATCTATCGCACTTATATTTATCTCGACGAACATCTGCAGCAAATAGTTATAGTTATTTACCTCTGCGCATATTTTGCAAAAAAGTAAATTTTTCCATAAATTGTATTACTGTTCCAGTTACGACAATCGCAGGATTTGTGTTCAGATACCGAGTGCTTCAGCGTGTCAAGAAGTACGTATTTACTCATATCAAATATTTCTAATTAAAATAAATATATTAATTATACTGATTGAATTATTTCCTAATCAGTTTTATCAACATAGACGATTAAGTTCAATTTAAAGCCTATGATTTCTTTTTAGAATATAAAAGACAAAAGTTTATCAATTTAAGATACACAAAATATTAAACGATACTAAATTACAACTTTAATAATCAAAAATAAGAAAAAAAACGAATATTCCTTTTTTAGCTCCAGGATCGCAAACGAACGTTCGGGAACCTTCAGATTTCCTCTTTACTTGCTTAATAATTGGCTTCATCGTTCTCCTGTATGCATTTAGACCGAGATCTTTGCGACAATCGACCAGGAACGTTATCAAGAACAGCAACGAGCCCGTGAGTGTATCGATTACCGATGAAGACACATATTAAAGACACATACTTCGAGCATACTTTATTTGCAGGGTTCACACGGGGATGATCCGCCTTCGCCACCGACGATGAATTAAATAGTGCAATGCAACATCGTCGGGATCTTGTTATTCGGGATTTTATATACCAGGATCCATGCTAAACTTATAACAGAAATAGGAGAAGTTATGGTATATAGATACAATGTTAATAAACATAATATACGCGTTGGCGGGATATATTAATTTGATTTTTGGAGGTGTAACTTTCTTACATATTGGTAATCGCAATTTTACACGATATAACGCGCGTACGCATTTTCATTCTTTTTAAACTTACCCTTGTAATCACGTGCCTGGATTATATGTACGAGGATAACAAATTTTTATCACGACTTTCTAAAAGATAGTATTAAAGTAGTATTAATTCAACAGTACATCACTAACATGAGATCTCTAGCGTTTTTACGTGTTCGTTTCTCGAAACACGGAAAATAGCGGACTGCAATTAATAATAAAGTGACAGGACCCGCTCACGCACGATAATAAGAATGTATATTATATACGTGAATATAATTTAAAATCTACTATAAAAATAAAAAGATTAAGTACCTGCGAACGAATAGTCATCTAATGGAATTATTTACTTGGTATTTATATTTGAGAAATTATATATATATATGAGAATATCTAAAATCTATTCGAAATCACAAAAAATAATTTGTTGCACAAAGAATCTCCCATGTATGATCATCGAATATACAATTATCTACTCTGTAAATAATACAACGATAGTAAAATAATGTATGATAATTGAGAATTTCACAGGGCTTGTGTGGTTTATCAGGAAATAGTATTTATATTTTTTTGAAAAGCAATTATGAAAAAGATGGAAATACATTATCATTTTTTGATGCAATAACATTGCTATTTAAAATTAAAATTTTGTTATCTACAAAAAGAAAAAGTATAGTTTTATAATATATTTCGATACATTTTTATATCATTCAAAGTGGAGATATTTTGTCACACATCGGACGTATCACACAAATTAAAAATTACAGATTTAAAATTATAATAATTATATACAAATAACAATTATTAGTAGCATTACACAACTTTCCCGTAATGGATATGGTCTATGATAAAATGTTTTATACTAATAACAATGTTGTTTAACGTTGTACATTCCCTATATTTTCGATAATAAAACTGATTCTCCGCACTGCATAAAATGGTCCTTTATGTTTATTATATTAATATAGTGTTAATACAGGATTTTATAAAAAATAACATGGAATACAATGATAGTTTGTATAAAGGAATTCGCGTTTCGAATCATTCAATTCATACGATTGATTATACATATTTTTATTTTCATTACAAAATAATTTTATTTTAGATAAAAATGCTATAATATAATTACATACATTATCTTTGTACAATATATTCGATATATATCTTAGCTATTTATGCGTCGTTTTACTTATATTATGTTTCGAAAAATCCAATAGAATAAAAAATTGTACATCAGCAAAAAATTAACATACCTATATTTATAAAAAATGCTGATGCATAATATTTGCTGAAATAATCGCAGATGACTATCATATCTTTTGCTAAATAGAGAAAACCAAAATATTAAATATATTAGCAAATTTCTTGTATTAACATTACAGAAATTGGTATATTTGAGTAAATGAAAAATAAATATCAGTTTGAAATTTGGAACTTATATTCCAAATTTCTGAATATTTTTGCATGTTATATTATCATTACATTTAATATTCACTGATTTGAGCTAATACATTTTATATATTTCATTATTTCAATCTTCATTGCTTTTAATTCTTCAAAAATTAATTTTCCCTTCTGTGCGTCACACACAAATATATTGAAAGATTAGTTTTATAAATCACAGTTGAATATTTCATATCATCTCAACATGTACAAAATATATTGCACAAGTAGAGCTTTTCTTGCGGCCAATTGTGATTAATGTGTATATATAGAAAACAGATCTGAATTATAAACCAAACAAAAGTAAAATAAACATCACAGTTATATTTAGCTGCGTGATGAAAATTTTGTATCTATATTTTTGTACTTTTGGAAAAAGATAGCGATTTATTCTTCATTATTATATATGTATATATTTACACATATATAAAATACCTTTATATGTATATATATATATAATTTGTGTTATTATATATATAAAACGTATACACACATGTGTATATATATATAATAAATTGAATGAGATATGCCTAAATGTGAATCATGCATTCAAGAATTATTTATAAAATATATACAATTTTATAAATTCATGACAAGTTCATGAATTCGTAACAAATCGTGAAAGTATTTTTATTAATGATTAAAATTTTGTCAACAGCTAGTCTGCATTCAATGCAAATTTGTGTATGATGTATTTCAATCTTTAAAAAGTTCAAAAAATTAGATATATTGCTATATTTTCATAAACGAGTGGCATTTTAATATTGAAAATATAGTAGATTAGAATGTATGTAGAAATAAAAGAGAATGTATTAAATTGAAGTTACAGAAATGCTGATTCCTTTCACATCATTTTATTAATTGTAATATGTATCAAAGATCTCAGACTCGTATTACACAGGCCGCACAATCAGAGAATAAGAGAAAGTTGACATCTACTTTCTGATTTTAAGTAGTGAAGTTGAATAGGCAAAGAAGATACAGGATCCTCCTGTTCTCATTATGAGATTTTCACATTAAGTCTTGATCTTGAGAATTTGGAGAGAAATTGTCAAAAGAAAAAGAGAAATATCAAGGAACAAAAAAATACTTTTACAATTTAAAAAGGAAATTTGTTCTAAGGAAGCATATACGTTTAGAAGAATAAAATATATTAAATAAATGAGCTAATCTTGTATAAAATCTTGTAAAATAATTTAATAGATAACACAGGACCACAAAAAGAAATTTGTGAAAATCAACTGGGATCAGAGTAGGTGATTCTTATAGATTTTGGGTTGCAAAAAACAATGCCGCTGGCCAAATTGCTCTATCACGTCACAATTTTGAGTTAATTGCAGTTAAAGTTGCAAAAAAGGGCTATTTTAGTGAATTTTGGCATATTTTATAACTACAGTATGTAACATGTTGGAGAAGTTTTATTGCAATCAAAATTAAGCACATTGTTAGGATTTTTAACCCTTAAAAGGAATTTGTTGTGTCGGTTACGGTTAAAAATTTTAAGTGATTTAATACATTTCTTTGCAATTTACAAAAAACTTTGACGTGGTGGACAGAAACGGCCAACAGATTCGACTTCAGCGACCCAAAATACGTATAGTACACGTGGTCTAGTTTGTGTCAATTAAAAAAAATTTTTAGTCCTGTGTAATCTATTAAATTACAGGGTCCGCCAACGAAGGTTTCCACCCCGTTAATTCTGTAACCAATTGATTTTTGTCGATTTTTGTCGACCAATTGATTGATTGAAAAATGTCGATACACGTCAATATTGTTTTCAAGGGGGCTGTATGATACTTCATCTCCTTAATTGGGGTAGCTAACCCCCCAAAAAATCTTAAATAGCAATTGGGGTTAAATAATTATCATTTCAAAGGTAATTCTGATTCTCTTCACAGCGGTGTCTATTTGTTTTAATTTGAGTGAATATTTTTTAATGGTTAATGTGGAGAGCATTTTGAACATTTAAAATAAATGTTTCTCTAAAATATGAATTTTCAGTTTTTTGTACCCAAAATTTCCAAATGCGATTTTTCGAAAAATATTCACTCAAATTAAAACAAATAGACACCGCTGTGAAGAGAATCAGAATTACTTTGAAATGATAATTATTTGAACTCTATTGCTATTTAAGATTTTTTGGGGGATAGCTACCCCAATTAAGGGGATGAAATAATATGGTTACATTTGTCATAATCATACAGCCCCCTTGAAAACGATATTGACGTGTATCGGCATTTTTGACAAAAATCAATTGATTACATTAGTTAACGGGGTGAAAACTTTTCGTTGGCGGACTCTGTGTACAAGATTTCGCGCATAGTTTACCGCGCTGATTCCCATTATTCCTATATTTTATTTGAAATTATTAAGTCCTATTATTATTATTTGTTTAGAAGTTGATTGTTTTAAAATATTTCCTAATAGCATATATTTAAAAAATATTATCTTGAAATTTTATGTTAAATTCGTAAAAATGACAAAGACAGCATTTTGAGTATAATCGAAATAATTTATCGGAACAATAGTTTCAGAGAAGTTTGATAGTAAGAATCTTTCATCTTACGATCACTATGAAGAAAAAAAATTTTAGAGAAACTCAAAGGGAGATAGAGACTATGGAATAAAAAATCTCACTGTACCAACCATGAATCATGGTTGAACTAGCAATGAATCGCGATTTAGTCTGCAAAGCGCGTGTTTGAGATCTTTGGATAATGTTCGTGAACACATTAATGCTATATTTATGCTTATAGAGATATTCAAAAATATCTATTTACAATAGGATATTAATGTCTTTGAAAATATCCTCTCCGATTGATTTAGAAAAAAGAAAAGAATAAGGAAGAATAATTTTTAATTGTATCTTATTAATTACTTTTTCCTAATAATCTCGACTATTATTTTATTGAATTTTGTGTATCCTTTACTTACTGAATGCTATATCAGTCCTTAAATAATCGATCTATTCCTGTTGATGCAGTTTTGCCATAGTGCTTCTAACTTTTTGCAAGACTCCCGACATTTGTTCATATTTACCCGTTGAATCAGGCAAATTTTCAAAGTTAATAACATCGCAAATGTCTTTGGAAAACTTTTCTGACGATGGTAGTTTATTATATGGAGAGGTACTTGGTAATATTGGTGTACCTAAATGTATGGACTTGACAGAAGCTTGATTTGTATCCGAAGATCTCTGCGGAGTAGAACAAATTGGAGTAGAATTGGATTGAGGCATTTTATCGGAAATTGACGTGTCCGATGTAATCGTAGTGTTGAAATCATTTTTAAGTAATGTATTAGGACAGCACTGTAAATCCGACTTCAAAGAATCTTGATTTAAAGATTTCGAGGAAGAAGGCGTAGCCGTTATATTGAAAAATGGCGTTTCCGATATAAGCACAGTATTCGAATCGTTTTTAGTTGATATGGAATTAGAATTAGACTGTGAATTGGTATCTTCAATTTCCATAAGTAATACTTTTTTCGCTCTTTCTAATTCAGACAAGGATGGCGAATTTGTGATTGAAGTAGTGTCATCCTGAAAATAAAATACAATCTTTGTAAGCTAGGATGCTTAAGAAGAATATAGCAATCCTTTGAAAACATACCGCAGAATCAAAGGATGGCAATTCTTGCGACTGTGAGTCTGAATCGTCTGTTTGAGGTAACTCTGGCGGTGGTGGTACTGGTGGCACTTGTTCTTTTGGTAACGGTGGTACAAAGTGTCCATTAATAGACAAATTCTCCACAACATTTTCTACATCAATGAAATAAAAAGAAATTATCTTTTACTTTCATAAAATAAGAAAAGCAAATAGAAATAAACATGTCAATAATAAAAACTTAATGCTAAGATAATTCTTATCTGCTTCTTATGGTAATTATCCTTCTAATAAAGTAAGATAAAATTAAAAATAATGACACTGTTTCATATAGTTTTAATGATTAATGATTATACCTTCTGTATCATCTATTTCCATATCACTGATTGTTTCTACATTATTTACAACTGGCGGAGGTAATATTAGCTTTTTCCGTTTGTAACCATCATCTGCTTCTTTACCTTCTAAGTGCAATAACATTCTTTTTTTGCAATGTATGGGTTGCATCTGCGGTATCCAATACTTATCCTGGCTATCCTGCAATCAAGATTTTAATATTTATGATTTCCAGTATAAAAAAAATGTTGTAAATTATAAAATAAAATCATTTTCATGTAACAATATCGATTATTCCACTATATGTTGCTTACATCTGTGGTACCAGGAGGTGGGGGCACGTTAAAACCAGGGAAATCATATATTTTTTTTATGTCGTATTGATCTTTATCTACGTCTGTGATGATTTCGCCTTCTTCTTTATTTATATCAACTTGCGCTATTCCATCAGAATTGAACAGTGATAAACCAGAATGTTGTAAGCGCGCTTCTTCCAACCACCCTGGAGGGTAGCCAAGTAATCTCATTCTAAGAAAAAACACGTTTTGGCACGTAGAATGAACCTCATTGGCCCATTAAATTGAGGATTATAAATCTTTTCTTCTCTCATTTTACTTTTATATTTAATTTCGTGCAAACACGCATTCGCGTTTGCAGTAATAAGAGATCTCAAAACATTATCACGTTAACTTAGAAACAGCAAGCATAAATATTGAAATTTTAAGAAATTTATTAATGATAATGGAAATAGATATAAATACACCGACTTGAGCAACAAGGAACATTTTTCCTAAACCAATAGATTATGTAATTATGTAATACCTATATATGTGCCTAGGTAGGTGATTGTCTTTCAGTCCAAGAGCCTTTCGTAGTTTTTGGCTCAACTGACCGGGAATCATATGACTAAATCTTTGATCCTCACTCATGTGATATCGGACTCCCGTACTGTGTTTTGTAGCAAACTCTTTACGATTTCTACTGATATTGCTGTGATTTTTAGGCAATGGACAATCTCGCAAATTATGATTTCCATTACAATTGAAGCAATTTAATTTTGGCGCAAAATCTTTTGGTGTCTGATGATTTTCCTCAAAAGTATTCTCATATTTCTAAGGTGAAACAATGTTGTTTAGGATATAGGAATAATAAATGCACAACAGGATAACATTTAGCCCTAAACTAGAGTAAGATATATCAGAGAATATTTGCGATATTCCTCAATCGAAGTAAGACATATTAACGATTGTAGATACATACACAATGACAATAAAAAAATTAGCCAAGAGATAGATGTATAAAGAAAAGACAAAGTTACCTGTCCATATTTTGGAATATCCAAATCGTTCTTTATATTCGGATGTTTATCAATTGTAAATAGAAAATCATGTTTACTGTCACATTGTTCGCTGTCGTTTAATGCACTTTCGTTTTCTGCATTAGCAAGCATTTCTTCATCTTTGGAATCAACTTTGTCATCCCAAACTTCTAAAGTCAGACTTGATTCATTTTCGTCTTTCTCAAGAAGGGGTTTTGATTGCACTAAAGCGTGCAAAAAGTCTTTCACTTGTTGTCGATATCGTCTGCAAATACATACAATTCCATGATCCAAATATGCAACAAACGTAATGATTTAACTCGCTCATTAACATTAGAACCACTTTAGTAGTTCTAACATTAGAAGTAGTTCTAATGTTAATGAGCGAATTAAATCATTACATTTGTTGCATATTTAATTCACACATATTTAATATTTAATGTGTAAATTAAATACATTATATTTGTGGCCCTAATGTTTATTGTATCAATATATATGATTTAATTTGCACGTTCTTCTTCCTCGAAATATAGAAAAACGCTTATTTGTAATAAAGCACTTTACATTTAAATCCTATACATTTAAAATATTTAATTCATACACCTTTAATATTTAATATGCAAATTAAATAAGTTATATATTTGCTGCACTAATGTTTGTTGTACCAACATACATATATTCTTTTTTCTTGAAATACAGGAAAATGCTTATTTATAATAAAGCAATTTTATATTTCGTCACTTCTGTCACGCCGTAGAATGTCATCCCCGTAAAACCAGGCGGAAATTCCCGCGCGCGCATTGTAAACAAAGCGCTGAAGCGTATGAACAAGACTGTACCTCGAGACCCTCTCGTCGCGAAACATAACCTTGAAGGCGGGTTGCGGAGCGACGTTGTTCGATGGAGTGGACTGTGATTCTCTCCGCGAGTGGTTCGTCATCTCGATCGTCTCGATCTCGTCCGGGGACGAGACGCGACCGGCGCTCTTCGTACTGTAGATCGAACTCTCATCGTCGAGACAGGAGGTGGCCGTCACGTCGCAACTGCTAGTGCTATCCAGATCGATCACCTCAATCTTCGGATTCTCGATCGTGATCGACGAGTCCAGGGGAATCGCGTCCATACTCACGTCAAGCACGCGGACATCGCTGTCCATCGTAGACGCGCGACGCGGCGAGGCTATGGCTATGTGATTTTCGCGCTCCGTTTTCCGAGACGAGATACGATGCGACCATCAACCATCAATATTGGCAGAGACGCGCACGGATTATGTAGTAGCCGTGCGTCGTGCGTGTGTTGACGGAGCAGTAATTGGTGTTTAGCGTACAAGTTCCGCGCATGCGCGATAGCACGAGCAACACAGACGCTACTTATGCGTGGTCTACAATGGGTGGATTCCGTAAAGCGCATATGCGCGCATATTTCTATAGCATACGTAACGTTTACTATAGAAAAATGCGCGCATATGCGCTTTACGGAATCCACCCAATAGAAGTAAGCGTAAGAGTAAGGCCCAGTTCCACAATCTCCAGTTAACTTAACCGTCCGGTTATTCCATTGGAATTGACCAATCGCATTTGTCGTTAAGCAAAATTAACAAATGCGATTGGTCAATTCTAATGGAATAACCGGCCGGTTAAGTTAACTGGAAATTGTGGAACTGGGCCTAATGGCCATTTCTACCAATGCAGATTAACTTTAATCTCAGTTTAATTCACTCTTCATCTTTTTCTAGTTCTAAGGCCTGGTTTCACCAACGCGAGTTAATCTAATCGGTTGATTAAACTATATCTTTGTCTCTTTTCAGATACATTCTTAAAAAGAGATAAAGATATAGTTTAATCGACCGATTAGATTAACTCGCGTTGGTGAAACCGGGCCTAAGAATTAGAAAAAGATAAAGAGTAAGTTAAACTGAGATTAAAGTTAATCTGCATTGGTAGAAATGGCCATAAGAGTAGGAGTAGAAAATAAAATAAATTTTAATTCGCTCATGCCCTTACTCCAGCGCCTATGATTGGCTCCCTCTTACTCTTACTTCTTACTCCACGCTTACTCCACGTATTGTAGACGACGCTTTATATCCAGGGGTTCGATTCTTGAATTCATTCGCAAGGAGAAACGTGTGCGCAAATTCAGCTTTTACCGAAAAGTTGCAAGTTGATTGGTTATTGCATGATTTTTAGCCAATCAACTTGTAGATTTTCTGTAAGGGCAGATTTTGCTTATACGTTTCTCTTGCGAATGAATTCAACAATCGAGCCCCAGGGTTGTGCCGCAGATTTCAAGATTATACGTCTACATGGAATTATTTACATGTTATGTTAAACGTGATGTTTACACGAACTTTCTTCATGTAGACTATAAACAATGTAAACTGTTATAAGTTGGATAGCATAATGCAAAGAAAGAGCAATAAAATTATAAAATAATAAACTGTATTTAACTACTGTAGTATTAATTATGAAAGATGTTTAATAATAATTGCAACTGAAAAATCGAAATTGCAAACGAAATGCTAATCTCCGATGTGTGTTAATCCAGAAATTACTGATTGTTTACATCAGTGGCGTAGCCAGGGGAGGGATTAGGGGGATAAATCCTCCCCCTCCCGAAATTTTGGAACCAAATATGAAAATATGAAAATGAAAGGTTGAAAGCCGAGAGAGAAATGAAATGGTAAATGCTTCAAGGTCTAAAGAAAATGTCTTGAACGAATATTGTTATCATATTTAATTAAAAAAGTTATGAGTTGTTCTGTGATTTTTATTTTTTAAAAATCCCCTCCCCCCGAAATAAAATCTTGGCTACGCCCCTGGTTTACAAAGATAACACGTAAAACATAGGCCGGAATTCATAGACGTTTCTCAGTTCTCAAGATCAGTCTGTCTTTGTTACGCATATGGTAAAACGTAGTTAGCGAAACAAAGACAGACTGATCTTGAGAACTGAGAATCGTCTATGAATACCGGCCATAGTTTACATTCCAAAGTTAACAAATAGTTAGACCGCCAGTAATATTCAACAATGTATTCAAATTTGGTCGACAGCAACTGGCCAATAGTTTACATTGTTTACGCGTAGATGTAGACTACTATATTTTACGCATAAACGTCCAACCCTGCTTATATCCACTTGTACCGATATAGATTAACCCCTCAAGGGTACTCTGGATGCGTTTGACCCGTAACTTAATTCGGGTGGCATAAGGATCAGGTAGAAACGATCCTAAAAGCCGTATCAAAAAACATCGTTGAAGTACTACTTTTCCGCTTTAAAATGCTTTTTTAAATTTTTATTTTCGTCAATTAGAACCGGAGATATTGAAGATTGAATAAAAAATTCGAAAATTTTTCTTTTTTTCAATGATTAATACTTCCGCTTTAGATTTATTAAACCTAATCGATTATGGATTCGTTTTATGCAGAATTGCATAAATTTTAATTTAAAAAAAAGATCTACGTCGAATTAGGAGTGATATTATAAACGAAAAACTGCGACTGGGTATTTTGTGCCCAGTGTACCCGTAGGCCCGAGTGAATTAATATGTGTTAAACCCTTGAGGGGTTAACTTTAATTTCGGTTTAATTTACTCTTTATCATGGGTGCTCATGAGGGGCTGAAGAGTTCTCAGGATCGTAAAGTATATATAGATTTAATTTATAAAATAAAATTAAAAATATAACGAAGCATATGCCCCCTTGGATTTTAATTTTTTCAATTTAGAACGATTTTATGATTGAAAACCAGATAATTTTTTGTTTGAAATTTATACAATTCAAATTAAAAATCTGCATATTTCTTTAAAGAATACTATTTAAAACTATAGAGTTCGTTTGACACTTCTAGGTATATTTATACTCTGCTCTCCCTTGAAAAAAGTTGTAAGCGCGCCTATGCTCTTTATCTTTTTCTAGTTCTAAGAATTAGAAAAAAGATAAAGAGTAAGTTTCTAATTCTAAGAATTAGAAAAAGGATAAAGAGTAACTTAAATTGAGATTAAAATTAATCTACATTGGTAGAAATGGACATTAGGGTTACCTCGATCAAACTCTGAATAACTTAATCGACGATTAACTTATATTGAATCGCACTTGCTGGAATTTGATAATATAGATCGAATTATTAATTCTTTATAATAAGATTGATGATAGAACTCCCGATAATTTCAAAAACGATAATTAAAAAGAGGGGCTAATGGGAGTCAGCGTGGAGAACACAGCGCAGTAAATTTGTTGAATAGATTTAATACATCTTCAAGGTGATTTAATAAAGTTTCAAATATGACCTTTAACGTATAATTCTTTGTTGCTCGCAAAATGGAGAAAATGTTAAAATTAGAGAAATTATAAAATAGATAAATTATATAAATTATAAATAGAAATTTTCTTGTAAGCAAATTTTGTCGATTAACTTAATTGGCGATTAATTCGTTAAGTAATACCAAATATTTTATCACACAACGTGAATAAATTATTAATTTTTTATCCGAAAAAAGATTAAATTAGAGGCGATGAATTATACAATTACAAATTTTGCCGATTAAATTATCATTAAATCAATTAACCTTTTTACGTTCGACTTTTTTTTCTTAGAAGAGGAACATATCAAGTTTAATTATTTCTAAAGGTTTTTGTGTGAGGCTGCTGATGATGAAACAAAAACTCAAAATGGCAAATGCAAAAAGTAAAATATCCTCAAATTTTAATAAAAGTTCGTATTGAGATGTTCTCAGGATCGTATAGATCGTATAGATTTAATTTACAAAATAAAATAAAACAATATAACAAAGCGTATATCGATAAAATATATGGGGAACAATTTAAAGTTTTTGGGCTAATCTATATATCCGCTAACCAACAACATCGCTATATTTCTCTACCATTAAGATACAAGAGATTCGATAATATTATGCATCTCTAGACTCGATAAATATGCTCGTGTATCATTGGAATTTCAACGTACGTAACGAATGCGATCGTTTTTTTTCTTTACCGCAAATAGTGCGTCATGCGACGTGAATTACGCAGTTTTATCTCGATCTGCGAAGATTGCCGATTGCTCGCAGAATGGCAAATTGAGAGGATTCCTTTGTGGATATTCGGCGCAATGCCGTTCTTGAAACCACAGAGAGCCACGTGGGGCGAACGGCGAATAGAAGCTTGCAAGCGAAATGGTTGGCGACACGCTATATACTCGCCCGAGACGAAACGTATTGTCAAAGCGCATTATAAGGGTGAATGGAGAGACGATAAGAGAGAGGGCAAAGGCATAGGAGTCAACAGGTGTCATGGAAATTATGTTTCTTAAAGTTCCTCGAGCAACAATTTAACCTGAGACAATGATCTCAATCTTGCTTCACTTAATATTTCTACATCACGAGCGAAACACGCGTGAAAAATTATTATTTTTAACATGACAACCGTGAGATTTTTTAAACAAAAACTATTATTGTTTTTATAAAGTATAAATTATATTCCCTTCCACGAAAATATTGAGCGATGCGCATTTATATATTTTAATTATAATATTAATTAACACAATTAAGGATACAAAAAGAAATTAAGGAGAATTATAAATTTTGTAGTCTTGATAAAATATAACCCAATCATCAAGAAAACAATAGTTCTATTAACAACAGTTCTATTAAACAATAGAACTATTGTTCTCTTGATAATTGGGTTATATTATATATGTATATCAAGACTACAAAATTTATAATTCTACTTAATTGTTCATGGTAAATTCACTATTAATCATCAAGAGAACAATAGTTCTCTTGATGATTATAATAGTGAAATTACCATTTGTAATTTCACTATTATTACCATTTGTAATTTCACTATTATTACCATTTGTAATTTCACTATTATTACCATTTGTAATTTCACTATTATTAAAAAATGCTTCTTTTCGTTAAGTATATACAATTATAAGAGCATAGAGCTTCTTTGTATATCGATTTAACATCATAATTTTGAAATTCATAATCTCAATTATATGTTACATATCATTATATATGTACATAATTTCTCACAAAATCATGTACATCCAAGCTGTCGATATTTCGTTCGCTATTTCGTTAGGAATCATTCCTTCGCAGCCATGGCTGGATGTACGAAGGCGACTGGTATAAAGACCTAAGACACGGCTATGGCGTCCTCAGTAAAATTACGGAAAACGGTGACGTGCGCAAGGTGTACGCCGGCGACTGGAAGAATGGAAGGAAGCACGGATTCGGTAGTAATTGGTACAAGGACGGCAGCTATTACGAAGGCACGTTTCGCGAGAACATGCGGGATGGTTACGGCCGGTTTTGGTATAAGTGCGGCAGCGGATATTACCAGGGCACATGGCTGAACGATCGTTACCACGGAAAAGGGATGCTCGTTCAAGGTTGCTGTTATTAATTAAAGAAAGAAGAGTAGATGTATATGTGGAGTATCTAGAATTTACGGCTTCGCAGAATAAGTCCGCTTAAAAAGAATGTTTATCAATTTCTTTTTAATTACGTATTACATAGAACAAAAAGTGATACATCTTCCTTAGCGTCTGCTTGTCGATCTTATTCTTGTTTGACGCTCGCGAAAATCGTGTACTCCGAATCGCGCCGTCCCTCTCATTCGAAACGCTCTATACTTATATCTTAGAAATCCCCATAAATATTTATCTTAAAATCCTCATAGAAAACGGTAATCTTTACGAGGGTCAGTTTACAAATGGCAAGAAGGAAGGTCGGGGTGTCTTCTACCACTCGGACAGACGTCAAGTACAGGAGGGACGTTGGGAGAATGACGTCTGCGTGAACAGCATGATAGAGGACATCGACTGCCGACAACCAGCTTTACATCCGACATTACACATTCCAAGGATAAACGACCGAGCAACGATACACTTATAAGTGCATTGCGTCACGTCTCATTTACGTCTTCTCAGATCGATTTGGACATACATGTTTCACGTTTCACTGGCTTTTCCCGCGCTCGCGGCAAACGGAAAATATAATGCGTGCGTGACTTCGTACGTACGACTTTTTATTTTGGTAATCGCTCCCATCAGCGCATTTCGCGCGCCAGATGATATATACAAACAATAATCGGACATATACGTTCTCGACTTTCATCCGCGATTGTTGAAATGTAATACATCTCGAGCGATGTCGCATACAATTGAGTCGCCGCTTTCTGATATTTCGTTTTTTGTTTTTACGACAGTCGTAACGTGTACTTGAAAGTAACGTACTTGCATGTCGAAGAATGATAAGGAAAATTGTTATCGCGAATTAAAGGTCTATTTAAGAGTTATTTATCGACTTTCGTGTGTTGGCGATGGCAAATTTATGTGGCAGAACGTGTATTGCACATTGTCGATACAATTGTCTGACATAGCGTCAAAATACTTAAGAAACATAAACGTCGATCGCGTTTCTTGGATAAGCACGTTTAAAAGATAAGTACACTCGAGTACATAGCCAGTTGCATGTCTTGATGTCGGGCTATTATACTATCGCTTTTTGAGGTGTACACGGCGATGATACGCGGGAGGGTCTCGTAATATCCTTAAAATATACTATTCTTCCTACGTTTTAAGTCGCAACGCGAATGAAGGAATGTGTTTTGTGCCTACATATACAACGACGTTATCGAACTTCGTCTCCTTCCTAAAACCGGCACGATGCTTTCGTATCGCGCGCATCGTGCAGAGTCTCATCGCGCTTATACTAATTTACATCACAGAGAACACGCGTATAAAAAAAGAAGAGGAAGATCTTATCTGTTGACCGAATCTTCGTAACATCTGTAGCGCGTGTGTGCCGATGTGTGCGAAGAAGACGTTTGTCATGTTCCTCGAGTGGCTCACGCTCGAAAGATTCTCTTTCCTGACAGACTTCTCCGAGACATGTCGCTATACGTCGTCATGAAAAAGATCTCTGCTTCTCTCTCTCTCTCTCTCTCTCTCTCTCTCTCTCTCTCTCTCGCCGCGTTCCGCGAAGCGGAAATTATTCGTGTTGCGCTCGTTTCGCGAGTCCCAGGGGAAATTGGGGAGACCGGTTCAAACGATATGCGTCACCCCGGTCTGCAAGAGATTCACGCCGTTCCTGCCCTCCACGTCCGTGGACTCGATCTGCTCCTTGAGTAACTCGAGTTCCCGTATGCCGGACACCGTGACTTCGTACTTGTGTGCGACCAGACTGCGATAGAAATGTATCGCGAACGCGAGGAAGATAATCAGCACTGGTATTAGCACTACGCAAGCCGACCAGGCGGCGACCGCCGAAAAGTCATAGAACTTCACCCAGCAGAGTATCGCGATCTCCAGCAGGAACAGAAGGAGGCCTAGCAGCGTGGAGAAGGCCCACGCGATCTCGATGTACCAGTGCAGACGCTCGTGCGGCGACTCGTGCACAAGGCTTATGCTGTGCAGATTGCAGACGGCCTCGATGTTCGGCAATATACACGTGGATATCATTAGCGCCAGCATGTGCACGGCTACGAGCAAGGTCGTACACACGGCGAAGGCAATCAGCATCTCCGGTGGAACATGCGTGTCGGGATTCAGCTGTACCTCCACCATGGCAACCTGCGAACAGTGACCGATCTTTGTCCAGTTTCAGCGATTACATCCGCGCATTTATCATCCGCACATCACCGAGAAACTTGGACTATCCATCAATAAATAATTAAAGATTCCATTAAAGACACCATTTTCCGCGAACTCGCCGCGTGCTCGATCAGGAAGGAATAAAACTTGTTGACAATTATGATACAAAACTGCAAGTTGCTAAAATATTATAAAATAAATATTTAATACTTGTAATATTTAATATTTAAATAAGTATTACAATTTTATACGAGCGCGTAGGTACTTTTTATTTGCACGATATTTATGTGAAATATCAGATAAGTACTTGAATCGTCTCGTGTAAGCTTCGTTCAATCCAAAAACAATACAAATCGCTTCCGGAATTACGCTCTTCAGTTCACAGGGGAATTTTTTTCATTTCCGCCTAATGGTTACAAAACCACAAACGATGGACTCTATTACCGTTATCTCGGTTAATTAATCGCGGAGGATGCGGAGGCACGTCGGTGTGCGAATACAGGGGGATCGTGATTATAAATTTATCGCCGTTTGATCATCGAACGAAGGATCTACCTATTTGCCTCCGCGGGCAACGTTTTCTTACCATAGCGAATCCGGAGAGCAGGGCTGACGTTTTACTGGACGCCTTGAGCTTCGCGCGGCTCAGCTGCAGTTTTCTCCAGGACAAGTAGCTCGGCGTGTGAAGGCCATCCCCTGCTTGCGACATCGTCGACTGGCGAACAGAACGAACGCAGGATGGCAAATCAGTTCGAGCTGGACCGAAAGGTGCGATCGTAGGAAGAGATACGCGATCGGCTTCTCGCTTACAGAGAGGCGGGAGAGGAAGGGAGAGAGGGATACTAAAAGCGCCTGCGATCTCACGGGAGGGGAGGGGGAGGTAACTTCCCCCCGTGGAAGCTTAAGCACGAGTAAGAAAGATAGGCACGTACCGGAGATCGATGGCAACGTCGGTGCCAATGGGAGAACTTGCCAAAAGTCCCGCAGTAGTAGGACAAAAAACCAATGGGTGCTGAACGAAACAAATAATAAGGAAAATTAATGAAAAACGTAGAAACGAAAGACGTGCGGCGGCTGATACGTTACGGCGAGATCGACTGCGTGGGTCTGGGGAAGTCTGGCGAGCATGAGGAAGAAACACATACACACAAACGCATGCATACGGACACAAGAAGACATCACTTGCACTGATGCATGCACTAACGAGGGACTTCATCGTGACTTGCGCCGTTTCGCTGTAATGGTTTTACATGTTCGACGGATGTTCACTTCTACCAATGTAGATTAACTTTAACTTTAACCTATATAATGGTTTAACTTACTCTTTATCTTTTCCTAGTTCCAAGAATTAGAAAAGGATCAAGAATAAGTTAAATCGAGATTAAAATTAATCTACATTGGTAGAAATGAACAGGAAAGATACTCAATTTGATTCACGATCGCCGATCTTCGCGCGGGTGCGGTTTCTGGTTGGGCGTTAGCTAGATCGCGAGCACATTAAATAAAAGATAATGCAGAAATATGACTCAAATGCAAATAAAGCGTACGTAATGCGAAATAATTTGAAAAATAATCTGAACGATGTGCTCCTAATGCAAAGCGTAAAATATTGCAGCACTTACACGGAAAGAACCTACACAGCAAGCATATCCAAAAGACGTCCAGAAGATATCCCGAAGACATCTTTAGGCGATAGGATATTTTCGGGATATCTTCTGGACGTCTTTTGGATATGCATGCTGTGTGAGAAGAGTTTTGCTGAAGTATCTAAAAATTTGGCCAGATACAGATCTGAAAATAATTTTATTAGACCATTAAAAGTAACTATGTAAGACGCTCAAACATGATGATAATGCAAAAAATTTTGATATTTCAGCAACTATTTTAGGTGTCCTAAAAGGTGTCCAATATAATTATCTTTTAATGGCCCAATAAAATTATTTTCAGATCTGTATCTGGCCAAATTTTTAGATACTTCAGCAAAACCATTCTTTCCATTGTACAAGCATATTTTGTCACTAACGAGATGTAATGTGCAAAATAAATGCGTTCGAAGTATCCCCGATTTTATATGATCCGTATTTGTATATCCAAGCTCGATGAATTTAAACATAAATAAATACGACCGCGAATAAGCTGTGCAATAAAATAATGTTGTTTTTTTCTACCCACGTCAAAATGTATCATTGAATCAGCTTGTGTCTTGATATGTGTTGAAAATTATGACTGACAGGCAAGAAAGGGACACGTTTGTCATACGATATCAGTCTTTTGTTTGTTCAAAGCTAAAAAGATGTACTCAATGTCAATCTGCGTATTTCGACAACTTGATATATACAGGCAGCACTTTGCGCCTGCTCGCGAGTCGCATTGCTCCGACTGGTGTGTACATACCACGGATTATTCATGTTTCTTCAAGTTCCGTCAAGTTTTTTTTCGTGGACAATGAACAGGTGATTACGAGCGCGTGATCAGCGAGACATACGTTAGGTATAATAAATAAAAAAAGAGGATGCATACGTGATGAGAATGTCGTGCATCGTAATATCTGTAAATACGTATGTTTATCTTTAATGTATACCGTTAATCGCAATAAGCTCGTTAATCACAGCAAACACGCGGCATCCGAAGAAATAAATGCACATAAATCTTCTTGTCATAACAAAAATTAGTTAATTATATAACGTAATCTAAAGTCTACATTATACAAGTCGAATGTACCAGATATGTCAGTGATATTGAAAATATTTTATTCATTCGATGAAACTACTTTGCCGTGAATTGCGAGTATGAAGGTAACTCGGCCTTTGCAACATGCAAATGAGAAAAAAATGGGAAGTACGGTATTACGACGTTATCGTTACGAACGACATCCGGATAATTATCAGTACGTAACACACATGCCGAGTGAAGCATTGAAGAATATGCGACTAATTGCGTACTCGAAGTCAGATATAAACACCGCGGTGTTCGACGAAAAAAATAACTTCTAATGAAGAGGATTTTAAAAAGGCACGCATTTGTCGCTCGTTGAGCGAGATTAAACACAATGAAGCTTGACACGGTATCGCATTGACGCTTGACCAACCGCATGATCAAATTTGAAATAATACGCAGCATTATTTTTTAAAGCAGGATCTGGATACTGAAATAATTTCGCTAGCAATAGTATACCGGTGTCGCAACCAGTGTTGTGCAAGTTACTTTATTTTCAGTACCTAGGTACAGGTACAGGTACTAGAAAAACAAAATACCTAAGTACCTCAAATGTACCTTAAATGTACCTAGGTACAGGTACTTTTATTTATTAACATAAAATTTCAGAATAAATAGGCATTTATGATTTCATGTATTTTCGACTTTTATGGTCGAACTAAATTATGGATCTAATATGGAACTAATATGGATCACTAAATTGATTTTCAGGCAAACAAACTAATTGAACAATTTATTGTGAAAAAGATGCAACTCATATCTTTGGTAGAAGACCCATATTTTATTAAATTAATTGAAGGATTATCCTCGGGATTATCCGGTGTAAAACCAATGTCAAAACGTACCTTCCAAAATCGTTTGACAAGATGATGTCTATAAAATCCGACATGATAGCAGTTTTCGGAAAACAATCTTGGGTTTGTACTACACGGAGAAAATTTTATATTAAAAATTGCTATGTATGGCAGTAGCCGTGGACCATTGCTGGAATTATAAAAATTTTTACTATGTTATTATATTAATAATTATTAAACTCTTTTGTGAAAACATAGTAAAAATTTTTATAATTCTAGCATGGTCCACGGCTAGTGCCATACATAGTAATTTTTAATATAAAATTTTCTCCGTGTACATCAGATATCTGGAGCGCCAATAATAAATCCTACATGGGTGTAACCTGCCATTCTATCAATGAGAATTTAAATTGAAATGGCTTGCAATGTCCGATTGTCCAAACTCAAAAGATTTGTGTTAAAATATACCATTAATTAATGGATATATGGTCCATAAAATATACCATATATCCATTAAATATCCAATTATAAAAAAATTTATATGAAATATAATACACTTTTATCGAGCTCAGCACCTGTTGAACGTGCATTTAGTGCAGGAAAGTATCATCCAAAAAGTAACTAAAATGTACCTAAATATAGGTACCGGTACACAAAAAATTGTACCTAGGTATAGATATAGGTACCAGAGAAAAAAAGTACCTCGGTACACAGTACCTAGGTACATAAATTTGTACCTAGTTACAGTACCTAGGTACTTGTACCTAGGTACTTGTACCTAGGTACTTGTACCTAGGTACTGCACAACATTGGTCGCAACACCCCTTTTCTTATAAAATCACAAACTAGAAGCCTTTAATTATACCGGTACTGAACGTCAAATACCGATAAGTAATTAAAATATGCATAGTACTGGTATATGTTATACATAATTTCTCGATAATATACTGACATTAGTACTAATTATCAATTAAATCAATCGAATTTGTGATGTACTTTTTGATATATTTTACACAAAAATTACAAGAAAGAAATAACGTATATTTTAACTAATTAAATTTTATTAATTTATATCAACCGATTTTTATTTTAATTATTGTATAAAATTGATATTGTTTATATCGTTCTCAATTCCTGCTTTAAAGCGGCGTTAAAGACAGTATTACGAATACGAAGAAAACAGATTTATTATTACGAGCGCAATGAAAACAGTTCTACGTATGCTAGAATCATGAGAAATCTGATGTATATTTTTATGATCCTGCTACAATCTTATTATCGAACACTTCAATTTCCCCGTAACGCATCAGAATACTTTGATAATAAAATAAGATTGATAATAATTTTTTGAACGTAAAAAATATATATTTTATATTTATATAAATCAGAAAGTTAAGCTGATCTCAATTTTTTTTACTCTTATTTTTGCTATTAAGCAACAATTAAACTTTAATTACGGATGATTTAACACGTTATTTTACATGGTAATGAGAGATGAAAAAAATAATCCAGTGTTTTTATTGTAACGCAGGACAGATTCACTAACTTACAAAAACATACTTAACAGTTATTTAATTCTTTCCTTATTGATTTGTTCAATCCATTTCATGTAATAAAAAACAAGCAATTCTAATACAGGATTTATTTTTACTCGTATAATGCGCTCCTAATAATTTGAAACATAAAATTTCAACGTGCTAACAAATTGTTCTCAGCGAACAAGAAAAATACGTACACTGAGAGAAAAATGTTTTCAAATGAAAAAATACATTTTTTTAAACCATATCTTTTGATATAAGTATTTGTTTGTTCTATTTAAGTAAAAATATTTAGTTTTAAGTAAATATACATGTTACCTTAAGTATATTATTTTGTACTTTTACATTTTTTACATTAACATTTGATAAATAACCTAATATTATTAATCTTAACTAAATTGTTTTCTAATATTAAAAAATCTGATTATCTTAAATATATAAAAATGATCTAATAGTAAATATTTTGTAGAACAAAAAAAATATTTAATTAAAAATTATAAATATTATAAATATTTCAATCAAGAAATTTTAAGACAAATATAAGTAAATTAGCTATTAGGACCCACCGAGTACATAATTTTTTGGTGTTAAGTAAAATTGTTTTGCATCAAGATATTCTTTTTTCTCAGTGTAGTCTCCAACATTCCAATCTATCCTGCAATATTCTCGGCAAAAAATAAAAAAAAACATCAATTAGCTCAAACTAGCGACAAGTACCGGGAACGAGAATAGTAATGATACAATGGAAAGTGACGCGAGATATGGTAATCAAAGCGGCAGCAGCACAGAACGAAAAGCGGAGGAGGGGAAGAAACACGTGCGTGCGATATGCTGACGCGTAAAACGCGGAGCGGATGAAGAGGAAAAGGATCTCTGCTGCCGCGGAGGAGGATCAGCTGGGGCAAGTCTACCGACCTGACAGTGATCGTGGAACGGCTTGTGAAAGCAGTGGCCGTCAGCGTTGCGCAGGTGTTCGTGAATCGGCAAATGCGAAGTGGGGAGCGTCGCTCCGCCGCTCTCCGCGCCAAACAATGAATTGCGCCCGGTGCTGGTCGACCATACGGACATCAGGCTTGATCCTTGCGTTGCTCTGTCCGGAGCTGCAACAAAACCGGAATGAATGGGATAGACACGACCTTCCGATCACGCACTCGGAGCAAAGCGGAGGAGCGGCCGTTCGAAACAACGCGTCGAGGATAAAAATGAGAGCGGGATATAAAAGAAGTCTACGTTTGTTCAGATTACGAGAAATATCGACGCAAAATACGAACATTCACGGAAAAAACGGTTTTGCTAAAGTATCTAACAATTTGGCCAGATACAGATCTAAAAATAATTTTGCTAGACCATCAAAAGTAACTATATGTAAGACGCTCAAGCATAATGATAGTGCTGTAAAAATGTTTTGATATTCTAGCAACTATTTTTGGCGACCTACATAATTATTTTAATGGTCCAACAAAATTATTTTCAGATTTGTATTTGGCCAAATTTTTAGCTATTTCAGCAAAACCATTCTTTCCGTGTTGGGATCTGACATTTTCATTCGCATATCAATGTTTTCTTCACGACGCATAGTAATACAATTGTTTCGTTCCTCAAATATAGTAGCTAATAAAAAAGCGTTGTATAAATTTCATTAAACTAAAATTAAATATTGGAAGCGTTCAATCGTTGGAAGCTACATATATTTTGCATTTTGTATTTAATATATTTTCTTGTACATTTATACACGGAAAGAATGGTTTTGCTGAAATATTAAAAAATTTTGCCAGATACAGATCTGAAAAATAATTTTGTTGAATCATCAAAATAATTATGTAGAACGCCTAAAATAGTTGCTAGAATATCAAAACTTTTTGCAGCATTATCATTATATTGAAGTGTCTTACATAATTATTTTGATGATCCAACAAAATTATTTTTCAGATCTGTATCTGGCCAAATTTTTTAATATTTCAGCAAAACCGTTCTTTCCGTGTACATACGTTATAATATGTATTAACACATACATGAAGACCCGGGGGGAAAACAAGGAATGTCAGTTTAAGGGCCGCTTTCACCATCTCCAGTTAACTTAACCGGCCGGTTATTCCATTGGAATTGACCAATCGCATTTATCGTTAAGCAAAATTAACAAATGCGATTGGCCAATTCCAATGGAATAACTGGCCGGTTGAAATCAGCCCTTATACTTTTTGAGTTAAAATAAATTTTAAAGTTCGTTATTTCCCCTATTGGCGAAGAAAACGTCCACCGCGATAAGGGAGGCGCTACCGAAGCAAAACAAATATGGCCGCCGCAAATGTACAAACAGCAGCAGTGACAAGTATATTAAATCATAAAAATGAGACTTTTGTAACGAAAAAGATGTTGTCAGTACGACTAGACACACTCTGTGATTACACAAAAGCTACGATTTCATGAAGGAATATGATCCAAGACCAGAATGTTATAAATTCCGGCATGATTATTATGTGCGGTGTAACTATGAAGAGTCAAGAAAAAATAGATTTATATTCCTTATTCCTACAAACAAGTGCCTTGACATCAGAGCCTCATGTGATTATTGGAACATTATTAATTAATTCTTTGAGTAATAATAATAGTGATGAAGAAAGTTTTGTGAGTATTGATCAAATGAATTGCTCTTAATTGCTCTTGCTTTTATGTTTAATTGCCTCAACCATTCAGCACGTTTATTCACAAGCTCCGTATTCCCAAATATATTTATCCTTGAAATTGTACCACTGTTTTGCTTTGGTACTTTGTGAAAACTTAAATCAACATTTTTGTCTCTTTTTGATTCACAATTAGTGACACAACACCGTCCTCTCACAGTCGACTGTCTGTGTTGAGGTGAAAATTCCATTTTTTGCAGAGTAAATACTCACAACACTTTATACACGAGTTCTCATACTTAATTATTATACGAAATACCACGCATATAAACAATATTAAATGTATATTCGCGGCGGCCATTAATAATAGTTCACGCGACCACCACTAGTGTCGCATAGAATTTTTATGTTGCCATCGAATGTTCTACCTTCATTTCTTCACTGATTAATACAGTTTTTAATCCAAGATGTACATCAGTTTGTAGTATCTCTTAAACGCTACAAAACGACGACCATATCTCATTTTTAATAAAACTGACATTCCTTGTTTTTTCCCCTCCGGGTCTTTACATATATTAATACATTAACGCATACGTTATACATAAGTTGCTCTTTTTCTGCATTTATCACGTCTCTTATCTCGTGATCTCGACTTTAGACCGAAGTAACGCTTCCTCGTAGAGGAGAACTCGGGAATTCCTTTCTCTTCATTTTAGATCGCATTAATCTTGATTATTCTCAACTTCGCTTCACTACAAAGTCCCACGGTAATTCTTGACGACGTACGGCAGTAAACACGCATTGAAGCAAATGAAATATAAAATTGTCGCTGACATAACTCAACGATGTTAACATGCAGGTGACGGCTCCCAGTATTCTCCGTTTTCGATTTCACGGAACATCAATTTGATACGGAACCACGCGCAATAAAATCGAAATGCACGAGACACCCAAGTATCCTACGCTTAATAGCGCGCCAAGGAATGCAATTAGAGCTAGATATATGTGTATATGTCCTTGATTCACTCGCCAATTTGCGATCGTTAATTTCGTCCGCTATGTCAGGCCTCGAGTTCGGCACTGAATCTCAGCCGATATTTCGTATTTCTCCTTAGAGGAAGATTTTCTGACATTTTTACACTCATGCGCTCGTAAGATCGCTTGAACAATAGTTCAATCATAAAAAAAATTGGCATAATTATTTTTTATTTATATATACAGTACCGTCCACACAAGTTCCCGGACATCTCAAAATTTCGAAATAGGAGTCCAAAATTTGATTGAACTATATTTATTCATACTTCTTCTATGATACATTGTTTTGATGAAACGAAAAACTGAATCAACACAGGAGATCACAAGGTACCTATATGGTTTATTTAAGTTTTATGTATTTATTGCAAAATTTTGAGGTGTCCGGGAATTTATGGACGGTACTGTATATATATATTTTTTTTGTGTGTATATATATTTTAATTATTTTTTAATTTATCCGTGCACAGACTTGTCCCACGAAGAGGAATGCGACGGAGATTTGTTGACGGTGCGCGAAACGCGACACGCCGCCTGATTTGCTTTAACGAATGAGTCAATTAAACGGTTCACGCGATTCGTACGCGTTGTCAGCCGATTGTGCCGATTGCAGCAACCGAAACGATCGCTACGGGATAGAGGCCGATGAACGTCTCGGTGAATTAATGGGCTTGTGTCGCCACACACGCTCTTATAACACGCGTGCAAGGTCGAAAATTGTAATGCACGCTCGTTGGAAAGCGGTCTGGGTCAAACCGGCAAGTTGGTTGAAAAGGATTGCCGATCTGAGCGTGCGATTATTCGGAGCAGAAAATAATCGGAACGTACCGAGATGTGGTCTTGACAGAATAATACAATGTCTCTCTTAACTTACGATTCCAAGTAATGAGTGTATATAATTTCTGGTTACGTTAAAAAAAAAAGAAACATGAATTAATATTTTACATTTTGCATATATTCCCCTTGTTTTTCTCTACAGTATCGATTCTATTCTATTTTCATCGTGTTGCGAATATTGTAAGAAGAATAATTGAACTTTCTCTGCGTCTTCAAAGCAGAAAACGAATTATAATGCGAACGGAGCAGAAACTGGAACTTCAATTTACATAAGACTATTTGATTTTTGAGTACATATTTATCTTCTTGTTTTGTTCTTAAATATTGATTATCTTTCCCGGTAGCAATTAATAATCAGCTAATAAACTTTGTATCAATAATCGACACAAAGAAGTAAGAACTGTATTAATTTTATCAGCTGCATTATTTCTCAGTTTCCTTACACTTATGTTTCCCCTTTTAATTTTTCTTGGAATATAAGTCTATTTTATTTAAGATACAGAAATATAGAAATATTAGGTGTACAAATAAGTTTCCGCCGTTTTTTATCAAAAATTGGGCATTTATT
>NJRP01000219.1:91822-112843 GCA_003063835.1 Aphaenogaster floridana | reverse complement strand
TGACAATTTTAACCATAACTTATTGGTGGCGCCAACTTTTGTCAAACGGCGGAAACTTATTTGTACACCTAATAGATAGCCGAAAAAAACACCAAGTTTGATATAATCGACCAACGGTTTTATATTCTCCTATCGGTATCCGTTTAAATCGTCTTGTCTCGCGAGAGTCACATCCAGGCGGTATTGTATAGTTTACAAATACGTTTTATCGCCCGGGGGGATTACAATTTTAAACGCTGATTCATTTAAAGCGGTTTGTACATTCGCGTCTCTCGCGTCTCTGCCGATGATAATCGCCCTTAGTATTCGTGCAATCATCCTACTCTGTCGCCGTTGTACAATGGCGTAATCCACGTATTTGAATTTCGTCATTCATGAAGAGTAAAATTATATAAGCAACGAATGTAAAAATTATACAATTTGCAATGGTCACGCACACTGAAAAAAAAAGTTGTTGCTTCAATTAAACGTCTACGTCACGGGCTGCCACAAACATAAATAGTTCATTCAATTGTATTATGATTGGACCAAATATTTACATTATTAAAAGAATAATCTAGATATTTGGTCCAATCATAATACAATTGAATGAACTATTTATATTTGTGGCAGCCCGTAACGTAGACGTTTAATTGAAGCAACAGCATTTTTCTTTCTGTGCATACATCTTTGTTATATAAAAATCATTAAAATCAATACCAATGATGTCAGGTTCGCGGACATAAAATCAAAAATAATTTGGTTACGCTTCCATCATAGTCGTGACACAACATTCGCGTCCCTCTCCACATACGCGCGCACGCGCGCGCGAGATCGTTTTTTTATGTCATTCATTTAATATTTTATCATTGGCTTTTATTAATTTTACTTTTATTTTTACATCTAATTATATTTTCAAAAAATTGTTTTTATCACTAAAAAATTCTTATTAAGTTACATTTCAATATTTCTCATTGTGGAGATGACGTGAGTTCTCATTCCATTTAACATTTTATTCTTTACTTTTAATTATACGCACTGAGGAGGACTCAAATCGGAGTCGAAACGTTTGCGAGTTTTAGATTTGTACATTGTAATTTTAAATAATAAAGTTATTATTCGCCCCGACAACGGCGTTGGCTCACATTGGCTTTTTTAAATTATTTTTGATAAAAAAATCATTCTTGAAAATAATAAATAGTCGTCAGTATCAAATTAAAATATTGAAAATTAGTCGACCTTGACTGACAAAATATAATTTATTAAAAATAATAAGTAGACTACGTTAAACTGCTATATTGCTGTACGCAGACTTGATAAGGACCCAAACCGAAGGGTCGAAACGTAGTCTATTTATTATTTTTAATAAATTATATTTTGTCAGTCAAGGTCGACTAATTTTCAATATTTTAAAATCATTCTTGTTATATAAAAATTTATATTTAATTATTGCAAAAATTATACGATTTACAACACACATCAATTGTATGAGTATTACACTTGTATAAAAATTTATATTCATACAAATTATATTATAAATTATATTCTTGTGTCATTAATTTACATTTAAATTAACACTATATAAACAATTGAATTTTGTTACAATATCTTTTTATAATATAGGGATATTCTCTTCTCTCTTCTCTTTTAATATTTTTTTAACACTAGAAGTACCGAGCGGCCACATTTGACGATTCCCATTTTTTAGATTAATATAAATACTTTTGCATAAAAGATAGGATCTTGAAATTTGTTGACTTTTTATTTATGTATTATGAGTTAATGAAAAGTAAAAAAATTTCAAAAACATATCTTTTGCTCAAGAAATAGAATATTAATTTGTAAAATAAAAATAGCGAAAAATATCGCTCGGAACTTCTAGTGTTAAACAACTTTTCATTATTTTACTCTTTGATAAGACGCGTAATAAGACGCGTAATGCATGTGATCAACCAATGTCCATTTTCACCAATGTAGATTAACTTTGATCTCGGTTTAACTTAAGGCCAACGCACAATCAAAATGCATGGTCTACAATAGAAGTAAGCGTAAGAGTAAGAGTAGGATTAGGAAATAAAATAAATTTAAAGCGTCGTCTACAATACGTGGAGTAAGCGTGGAGTAAGAAGTAAAAGTAAGAGGGAGCCAATCATAGGCGCTGGAGTAAGGGCATGAGCGAATTAAATTTATTTTATTTCCTAATCCTACTCTTACTTTTACGCTTACTTCTATTGTAGACCATGCATAATTCGCTCATGCCCTTACTCCAGCGCCTATGATTGGCTCCCTCTTACTCTTACTTCTTACTCCACGCTTACTCCACGTATTGTAGACGACGCTAAAAATATAAGGAATAAGGAACAGATATTAGCGATTAGGAATAAGAGGAAGGAACCCCTTGTCTACAATGCGTATTTAAGGCGTTAAGACTTAAAAAATTGACCAATCGCAGTCGTTTATTCTCCTCATATACGACTGTGATTGGTCAATTTCTTAAATCTTAACGCCTTAAATACGCATTGTAGACAAGGGGGAAGAAGGAAGAATCTTTCTTCTTCCTTCCTCTTATTTCTAATCGCTAATATCTGTTCCTTGTTCCTTATATTTTTTGATTGTGCGTTGGCCCCTTAACTCTTTATCTTTTCCTAGTCCTAAAAATTAGAAAGAGATAAGGAGTAGGTTAAACCGAGATTAAAGTTAATCTACATTGATGGAAATGGACACACAAGGCATAAAACAAAGATGTCACCGACACATGTGATAAACCCAACGATCCGTATCCTTTTTTATCTCTTACTCTTCTTCCTGCTCCCCTTTTTTTTGGCATCGCGGATACCCTGACATCGGGCACTTTGACCCCCACGCCGTTGATTACGCCACTGGTGTGATACCAACATACAACAATCGCGATATACGTAACCCTACCGCCTAGACGGCGGCGAATCGGCCGCGGCGGACAAACATAGAAGCGAGGCGGCGAGTTTCGTTTCGGTCGGGATTCGCGGCCAGCGCGAATCTACCGGGCCGGCCGAACGCGCGTTTTCACTTTCTCGCGAAAACTGAAGGCATTGTCGTGTTGACACCGTCGTCCACGCGGCGGTCGCCGTTGCCAATACCGGCGCCGTTATAACGCCGTGCCAATATCACTAAAAATACAGGGTCCGAAGAACGCCACGTACAATCCCGCCGTTGCAAGTACGGCTCGCGTACGGAATTAAATCGCGATTAACGCAGACGCGGACGCCGACATCGTTATGACATACGACGGACAGTACGATCGTCGTTCGCTCGCAGCGAACGGCGATTATTCTCACGGCGAACTTCTTTGGCGATCGACGATCGACGATAACGCGGAAGTCGCCGCACGAGGTCGTGCGTTTGTGAGCATCGATGTGACAAGAGGAGTCAGACGAGCGAGGGAGGACAAGTGTCCATTCAAAATTACCATTCTCGGGACGCGGATCGGCGAACGTCGCGAAATCATGACGAACGGCAAGCTGCTCGACACGCTGCTCTCTTTCTCTTGATCCTCTTTTCGACGCGCGCCGCTTTCTCCCCTGGAGGCTATCGCATCGTTGGTCCACGTCAGAACACGATCAAAACACACTCCGGCACACTGTTGGCACGTTCGAAATTTAGAGCGCGTGCTCGCGCGCGCACTAACGAAAGAGACGCGCAACACTAATGACAGACACGAGAGGACACCAACCAGCGCACTGATGAACGAGCGCGGCCGAGGCGAACCGGAGCGGCCGGCGGCGCCGACAACACAACGCCGAGCGCCGCCGAGGCGGGCCGAAGATCGCCGAGCGCCGCCGAGACCGAACGAACAGCCGCCCGCCGACGCGTAAATTGCGCGGGAACGATTTGATTTCGGCTAGAGTTCTATATACGAGAGAAGCGACATTGGGGTAATCAATAGGTGCGATCCCACACAGCACACTTTATCCTGAGGATATCCCAGAGTGATCCGGATATCTAAGTGGACATAATGCGATCCCATGGAGATCCTACGGTTATTGAGATATATAATTGGACATATTGCGATCCCTCGGATATCTAGTGGATATCGCAATATCGTGTGCTGTGTGGGATATATCGAAAAGCCGCCATTTTTTTTTCTCTGTGGATAGTAGAAAAACATTGAAGGAAATGGTCTGATTGGCTAAAGTAAATCACGTGATTCAGCGCCATTTTTTTTCTTATTGTGATTAAATAAGTATGATTGGCGCTGAATCACGTGATTTAGTTAGCCAATCAGACCATTTCCTTCAATGTCGCTTCTTTCTTATATATAACTCTAATTTCGGCGATCATTTATCGCTCATTTACCATACTACGATATAACTCAAAAATTGTGAAAAATTATAATCTATCCGGCTTATCAACTGGGTTGGATCTCTGATATTGTTTTAAAATGATAACTTTGGACCACGGCACACTCTCCAAAAAAGTAAGTGCGGAATCATTTAATTTTCTTATTTTATTTACCGTTGATAATGACTTAAGGTGGTTCAGCCATCAGAGCATGTTAAAGAAAAAAATCTGAATTATAAATATGTTGTAGAGAAAACCTAAATACACTTAAATTTTAAATTTTGAGAAGATCTGACGTCTAGTTTTTGAGATATTAAATCTCAAAGTTGGCATTTTTAACGTAGGTTTTATGGAAAATTGTACTGGAAATGTACATTTTTCGAAAATTTCACTCACTATCTGTAAAGAAACAAGTTCAAAAAACTGAAAATAATATTGTGTTTGATTCTTCTAACACTTATTATGTATAAAACAAAACGACGTTGACGTGTAATAAGTCCAAAAATTCAATCAAAACTTGATGTGAAATGTTTCTTGACAGCCTTTCGATCAGCTGTACGCGACATGAACATGTGGCAACGCCGCGTTTTCTGAGCTTTATATTTTCTTTCCACAGCACTATTCTCTTACGAGCAAATCTTCCCTTATGTCGAAATTGTTTGTTATCTTCCATTTTTCAACGTAAACACAATATATAATCTCACTCACATGGCACTGGCATGATGACTGCAGTGAAGAGATGCGATGTTGCCACATTTCTTTTGTACGAATGTCAACTGAAGTCAAATCTTGAACTGTTTACATTTATCAGTAGATAAATTGATACATAATCGAATGAAAAGTTACATTATAAAATCAGTAATTATACAAGTGTCTAAAATATATGAGTAAAAATGGTTTTTCTTAAAAAAAAATTAGGCCTTATATCGACTCATAAGTTACTAACCGAACCACCTTAAACTAGAGTTGAAACGCATACGATCGTTTAACAATGTATATTAGATGCTAACAATGTGAAGAACTATTAAAATGTTTTAATTACTCAGAAATTGCGCACTGATTACAGCTCTGATTCCAAATACCTCATTTATACTTTATTTATGTCATTTTTTATATGCATAGCTATTTGCAAGAAAAAAACGAGTCTTTGGAGTTCTTATTATTGATAGAACAATATAACTAAGCTTTTAAAATTAAAGAGAAATGAGAAAAGAGAATTTTACATCTAGAGTATTACAAGTCAAAAAGGGAGTTGTTTTTAAGGGTTCATTTATAGTAGGTGAGAATTTAATACATTGAATGAAGATAATCATACTTTTATTCCTCTATAATCAGATATTACGCCAAAATCGCATTTAAAAATGATATTTTAATCATTTTAATGATTTAAAACATTCAAAACTCATTTTCTAGAAAACTTTGCTTTCGAATTATGTCGTTGTTGTAGCAAATGAGCGATATGTCACGTAGAAGACATTCTTACGATCTCTGACACAATGCGACGTAAGATCGCACGCATAACGAGGAATAATCGCAGGAAAATCCCAGAATTCAAAATATCTCGACGCGCGATTCAGATATGATTATGACAGACATTCATTCATGCTCCTTATCTGTGAATAAAGAATCATAATGTTTTGAATACTTATTCCTCCCATCCATTTCCAGTTTTGCAACAATAGTATTATGTTGTAGTAAAGAGGCACGTTCCGAGAGAAAGGAAAATAAAATGAATTATTGCTGTTTGACCAATTGTTTCCTTGACGATGGACCGTAGTAATCCTTTTATTCGCGTTTCACGCGCCACAGGTTATTTTCCGTTCCGCGTTCCGAATTCATATTTTATGTTTATCATGTGTTGTCTCATTCCCGATACAATGTATTATTAATATACAAAATAGCGGTATTCGTGAACAATACGCGATGTTTTCGAAGATGTCAAGTGTGTTATGTGCATTTTTCGCGGTACACGATACTTTATATAATAGCTGACATACTTTAAATAATAGCAAACATAGATATAGATTACATGAAGCGAATACATGTACATATATAAGATAACGTACGTAAAGTACTTGTATCTTTAAATATATATTGGTATATATTTCCGGAACACTGGAAATGAAGATAAAATGATATCTCGTGTAATTGCATAGCATAGGAAGGAAATAATTTTCTTTTTTTATACAAATGATATGCTCACAGTGCAGACATCGTAATGATTATGAGATTATTACTCCTCATGTTGACGTAACGTTCCTGCAAAATATCACGTCGTGAAATTTAGTTATGCGATTCGATCGTCACGAATGCTGCACTTTGCAGCACTAAAAAAAGACAAAGGACAAATTCTTTTGCTTGTTATAGCTTGTTAAGGTGGAATAAATTGAACATCACAAACAATATTACCTAAGAAGATGATATGTTCACGAAACTCATTTCGGTTAGAAATGGAAATGTCAGTGGACGTGTAATTCAATTCCTATATTGCGTTGTTGTCTGCGAAAATAAAATTTTAAGGCAGAAATTTTACTGCACGTTTGAAGATAAGAATTCAATGAATCAATATTAATAACGATACTTAAACCAATACTTATCTCATATTTCACAATAATCGAGAAACATCCCTTAAAAAAGTGCCTGAACATTATAAATTAATTTTAATTTAATATTTTAACAAATTTTCGTCATTACTTTAAATTATATCTTTTTGTACTATCTATACTTTTATATCTTTTCACAGATAAAGTTTAAAGTTTACATAAAATTTTATAATATTGATTTTATTATCGTAAAATATGCATTTTAAATCCTTTTTAACTTGCATATTTCGTAGTTAACATCAATTCGCTTTTATATAAATATTCGTGATATTTCTCCCAACTATATTTTTTAAGTAGCTTTACTCACACATACATTAAGATTTATACAATTTTTAGAGAACTCCATTTTTTTGCTAACAACAAAAATGAAAAATACAATACTACGTGCAAATTTAAATAAAACACAAAGCATCTTTCATTGAAAAATTTCATTTTAATTGCTATAGACACTGAGCATTATCACCATGTATTGGCTACATAACATAGTTAATAATAATCGCAATAACAAAATGTTATGTTTGACGCAAATTAAATAATTCGATTTAATTAAATAAATCCTTTGATCTAGTTGACGTTAGGGACCGCCTTGGTCCCACCCGCTCATACTTACTACTACTACTACTTTATTTAATTATAATTAAATAAATCAGTGTTAATTGATACGCGATCGCTCTTCAAACGAGCATCTGCATAGCTTGAAATTCGCATATATTGCTGTTTGAGGGTGTCAAGTTTCATTGACAGCGCATATATTTCTTTGTAAGAGTTACAAAACTATATTTACGTATATTGAATGGGCACGTGTATGACACCGTCATATAAATTACATAGACGCAATATATTTTTCCACAAATTACGCGAGTTTGTTTCTGACGTGCACGTGTAAGCGTTAATGCGCATTTACATCACGTACATGTCCTCGCATTTTTATTTGTCAACTCTAACAGACATACAGAGCGGAAAAAAATATGTTATTATTTCTCCATTTTTTAAAACAATATGTTTTCGTGACTTCTCACAATAGTGCACGTCAGCATTCAACTTCCTATCCTGTCGTGTCCTGTAACGACATGCGTAGTTCGGCTGTTCGAACAATCATTTCCAAGATAATTTTATTTTGCCGAGTTGCGCAAATAGTTCAACGTTATAAAAGAGCTAGAAATATATACGGAGAATCTCATAAATTCTCGAGGCTTCCTAGAGATATTTTTCCTATTTCGATCGACAATTCGCAAGATTCAAGTACGCTCAAGAATCAACGAAATTCTTGAATAGAAGAATAAAAAATAATGTGATAAAAAAGTACCGGAACAGTACGCAATTATCGAAAATTTTTCTATTTTATTTCATAATTCTAAATTGTCTAGGACTGTGTAGTTAGCACCCCGAAATGCGAATTTTTAGAAAATGTAAATGGCATTCGATTTGTCCACATTTGTCCACCCAACATTTTCGTTGGTCCATCCTTAAAAAAAAAGTTATGACCAATTTGAAAAATTGGACAAAATTTGACATCAACACCCCCATGAACATTTTTCATTAATTGCTAAGCGGGATACGATTGTCCACGATTTGTCCACGTTTGTCCAACCACAATTTTCGTTTGTCTACCCTGCAACTTCCTTTAAATTATATACTGGAAACGTTTGTTCACTCATTATTCTCGTTTGTCCACTCAGCGGAATCGAGTTATTACAATGACTGACCTGAGCACTTCTGATTGCATTTTCTTCAAATTAAGCGCTGGTAGCGTTTGTCCACACCTTGTTTTGGTTTGTCCATTACTTATTCTCGTTTGTCCACCCTGCGGAATCGAGTTATTAACAAATAAACATAAAAAATTAGACAATAACTGCCCTGAGCACTTCTCATTGCATTTTCTTTAAATTAAGCACTGGAATCGTTTGTTCACTCATTGTTTGTGTTTGTCCATTGTTTTCATTTGTCTAATTTTTTGTTTATTTGTTAATAACTCGATTCCGATGGGTGGACAAACGAGAATAAGTAAGGGACAAATCAAAACAATGAGTGGACAAACGATGTCAGTGCTTAATTTGAAGAAAATGCAATCAGAAATGCTCAGGGCAGTCACTGTCCAATTTTTTATGTTTATTTGTTAATAACTCGATTCCACTGGGTGGACAAACGAGAATTATGAGTGGACAAACAATTCCAGTATGTAATTTAAAGGATACGCAATCAAAGTTGTTCTTAGTGACAATTGCTCGTTTTTTTATTTTGTTTAGAACTCTGTTTTGCGGGGTGGACAAACGAAAATTTTGATTGGACAAACGTGGACAAATCGTGGATAATCGTATCCCGCTTCGCAATTAATGAAAAGTGTTCATGGGGATGCTAATGTCAAATTTTGTCCAATTTTTCTGGTCATAAATTCTTTTTGAAGGGTGGACAAATGTGGACAAATCGTGGACAAACGAATGTTATTTACATTTTATAAAAATTCGCATTTTGGGGTGCTAACGTCACAGACCTAAATTGTCTTTCTAAATTCTATTATTAGAATAGCTGGTGAAAAAGAGAAACTTGAACATTAGAAGATATAGAGCGCATACCAAATCTAAGCATACAATATTGTCCCGATATGTCCTGTTAATCTACCATCCTTGCATTTATTTATAATTATCTTCTTCCTTATATTGAGATATCCAATTTTCTTTACTTATTCACGTAGTAGCTTTAACTTAAACAACTTAAAGAAACAGAACCGGCTGATGTTCACGCAGATAGTGACACGAATAAATATACAAAAAATCCTATCAATAGTTTAAATTTGGCAACTGATCGCGTGAAATATACTATTTATTTAAAAATGCTATTAGAGTTAATGCAGCAAAAGTTAAATATGTTAAATTAATCTTTTTCGACATGTTTTCATTACAATAAAAAAATATTTATTTGTACATAAAAAAATCAATATCCCATGTTGTCAAAATGCTTCAGATAATTTCACATACAATGTAACATATACTTGGCAGATATACAGTGCTCCACTTTAATATACCAAGACGAAGTAGTCTAAACGTTCAGCAGTGTAGACATTCTGCAGCTGAGACGGAGAATGAAGGACGCGTCCACGTTATGTACGCGACACTATAGTTTTAGAAGCGTTATTCATTCATCAGTTAATAAGACGTTCGTACTTCTCGCGCAAATAGTCGCCGCGATGGAACGGAATCTATTGGGACGGACGCAAAGTGGTCGTCCCGCCGCCGAAGAACAGCGGATAGTTCTATTTAGATCTCTCGATGGCAGCCGTCCAGGATGCGGTCGCCTACTCTGCGCCGTAAAGACGATGCGTTCGTTTAATGTGATAGTCAGGGTCAGGGCATCCCTTGTAGCCTAGTTACAGTTAACGTGGTCGTTCTGATCTATTTAACATCTCGTAACAAACGAGAGACCGAGATACTCCTTGCGAATAATAAACGACCGTCGAATACGGGGTGTCCCACTTGGTCTCACTTCGAAATAAATGATCACAATGGCCTTCGTTTTACCTCTTAAACTAAAAAGGACCGCAGGGTAAAGCTCAAATTTAACGTCTCGTATGTATTCGATGGTTCGAATGGATTAGCTTATGCTCGCAATAGACTTCATCAATTTAAAGTACTAAATTGAGCTTTATTGGTCTATGTTTTTTAACGATGAGAAATAAAGAGAAGTAGCCATTTATAACGAAGTATACACACTCTGTATGTATTTCTTTTTTAATAAGATTATTTTTCCACTGAATCATTATTTTATGCATTTTTAATGGGAAAAGCATCAAATATTATCGCTTAAAACAGACGGTAGACGGAACCATCTCGATCAGTGTGTCATCGCGACTTTCAAATGATTTACGGTTAGGATCGAGTATAAATAAATTTCATAGATACTACGTGGCCAATGTTTTCTGTGAAAACCCGTCGAAGCCTGGATCAACAAACCACGTGGTCGTGGAGTTCTTCTCGCGCGAGATGACGGAGTCTTCAGCGAAAAAGATCGAATGCTATTGAATCTTGTTGATCTCTCGTGAACGTGACGATGATTCACAAGTCATGATAATTACGATTCTCGGGTTTACGCTCGCAATGCGTTGAATTGCTAAAAGATGTTTAGATCGCAGGCTACGTACTTTCTTTCACGGAAGATGGGATGACGTAAAAAGTACATTCTCTACAAATTGTCCTTGAATTACAATTTATCTTTATGAAAGACACTTATGAGATATTTATCTATCACTAATTAACGATTCTTCTATACACATCATTGAATTAATCGAGGCATTTTCTATTTTCGCGTCCACTGCGTTCTCAAAACAATCTCGTACAAGAAACATAACGGCAATGCAATATACAATCTCAAAATCTCGTACAAGAAACATAACGGCAATGTAATGCACAATCTTAATAATTGAGATTGTGTATTGCATTGCCGTTATATTTCTTGTACGAGATTGTCTTGAGAATGCAGTGGAGACCGGATAGATAAATAATACCAGCGAGGTTGCAATAAATACCAGTCCAAAGAAAAGTGCAACGGGAGATGGGAATTGCGATCATGTACATTATAAATGCAATTTGATATTTATTGCAGCCAAGCGATGTCGTCCTAGAATCTTAATTAAAGTCATCAATCCTACGTATGTCTTTCTTCGCGCGCGATTTACTCGACGTCCAAAGACACGGTTTACCATTTTACTCAAGAATGCCCGTTTTTTTTTTCGGGAACTCCATCTAGTCAGTCGCGTCGAAGACGACTAGACAGAGTCACGAGTACATACATTGTTCCGTTGGCAGCCTATTATTCGCGGTATCCTGTTATTGCGCGACTTACAAGCAATTATACAAGCTGTGTTATGACTGAAAAATCCGTTTCGTACACGTGCACTTCCGAGAATACAGTTACAGTCTATTTTGATTTCTTCCGAGGTCGATACCAAGAGGAACCCAGCGAAAATTTGTTTAACGCCGAGATCGAACAAGAGGAGAATCAAGTAATAATTCCAACTGGCGAGTCTTTTGAAAGTAACGTTACTGTGCCTCATAGCGATGAATAAACTTCTTGACTATCGTTTACCTGCGCCAAAAAACGGACTTTATTACGCCATATCTTAAAAAAATTGCAAGGCATTCGATAACTGAACATGTACACACTTACGTGCTTTGTTCTATGCGTAAAAACAAGGTAAGTTCGAAAGATAACAGTGAGATAGTAGGCATCCGCGATCATGAATAATTCTTTTCTACAACGGAAAAGTTAAAACTTTTTAACGAACGTCGCGTATATTGCTAAAATACAAATAGTTAATAAATACAAATAAACAATAAATACAAATAAACAATAAATACAAATAATTACAGACAAATTGAGCTCATTTTTGTCACTGATAAGTCATAATCATAATGGTGGTTGAAAAAAATGAATAAATAACAGGGCAATTACAAAACTGGTGATCGCTGCGTTTCTGCGGAATAAAATCGCTTTTATATAAATTTTTAAAAAACTTACAGATGCCGGTGTCAACACGCCGACGGGGTTCCATGTTAATAAGGCAGCAACGATGAACACGTCGCAATATTAGCAACTTCACACTCGGAATACGAAATGAGCTTTGCGAGCACTAGTTATTCCTACACCGAATACATAGAGGATAAAACTAACGACAACGAAAATTTTCGATGTAGTCGATGCGAATTCTATTTTCTGATGCCACAGATACTGCGGAAACGTATTCTGCGCGACGCTTGTCGCGTTTCCATTATCACGAATAAACAATATAGATATCATTTCTTCCAGTATTTATAGCACAGAAATCCGAACTTACGTCGAGAACTATACCGAGAATTCCACGTTACTACTACGCGTTAAATGTTACTTTGATAAATGGGGAGGGGAGAGTCGGAAAACCGCAAACCGCCCGCGTGAGTCCAGCGGGATGAGCGGCGAGAACTCCCGTTAGCACTCGCGGAACCGCAGGAGAAGAACCGCTAGAACGGGAACTGTTCGCGTTCGCTTAGAGCGGAAGAGAGCGCGGCAAGCACTTCGCGGTGTACGCGTTACGATCGCGAGTGCCGACTGGCACGCTGCTCTCGAAAGGCCATAGGAGTATCGGACGAAAAGCCGCGGCCGTGTCAGTTGAGCGTGGAAAGCAACGGTACACCGGTCACGAGAAAACTGGAATCTCTCTCTCCCCTCTTTCTCTCTCTCTCCCTGTCTTTCTCGCGTGTCGCTTATCACGCGTCGTAAAAACGCACGACAGCAGATTTATAGCGATTGCGGCAACAACGAGGACTGACAAGAACTGTTTAGCACCACGAGTTACGAATTATCTCACGATAAGCATGTAATCAGGCACGCGAGGCGTTCCAATAGATGATACAAGTATTATTAATGACAGATCTCAAAACTATTAATAATATGTATCATCACGTATTAAATAAAGCTGCTTATAACAAGCCAAGACCCATCCAGGGTTGTGAAACCAATGTTGATTGATTATGTTAATAGAACAAGAAATTGTCATTTAGTGTCTTGATATATAAAAGGGGTTGTTTTTTAGTTAACTGTACACGGAGATCCGCAAATCTTATTGTTAGCTAAGGAAAGCCATTTAAAAAAATTTTTTTTTTATTGATAACAACGGTCTCATTAAAAGTTCAATCTGTTACACACAAAACAAAGCTTATCTTTTTTCTTAAAAGATTAATGTCCATTTCTACACACACCAATGTAGATTAAGTTTAATCTCGGTTTAACTTATTCTCGGGAACTCAGTCATCCTCGGGACTCGGTAACAGTAAGAGAAGGGAGTACTGTTACACACAGCTAGACATTTCGTTGCTTTTAATTACTTTTTAACTTCTGACACTTCAACAATTTTTTAACTTATCGACCAATTTGTTTTATAATTTGGACTAACGGAATTCTCGCCTCTAACCGACGCGCACAGTGGGGCCAAATCCCAAAAAGCTGGCCAAAAGTCGAAAAATGAAGTTTCGATTCCGGGGATTTGAAGTGGTGGGTTTGTTTAGGTAATAGTCCGAAGGTCAAATTCTAGACTAGAGAGGGTCCTATCCCTTATACCTGCTCTTACATTCCAGTTCAAAGGTGACCCTCGCTTGAGCAAGACTGTCGTGTTCGGAGTCGAGTTCTGAACGTTTTATTCAAGAAGATGCCAAAACTATAAAAATAAATCAATTTCAAATCTAAAAAATGGATTTGACAGCTGGAAGTAAGTAGAATATCATCACGTATTACAGAATTTATAGTAATATTTTATGTGATATCAATAAACAAATAATTTGTACGAAAAATGAACGTAAAATTGCAACAAAAAATTTTAAAAACGTAGAGGAAAGTATATGAGTTCTGTAGAGTTCTACGACCAAACCTATTGTGTGTGTTGTGTATGTTGTAGATTAAACTATTATTTAATGAAAACAACAAAAACCTGCTGCTACTAGCTGCTACCCTGCTATTGGTGCAAGTTTTTGTAATGAAAAACACATTTTTTCTGAATTTTGAACATTAAGGTAGTTGTCTCGTGGCAGTACAAGCCAAAAGTATACTCTAAGTCAACGCCGACTACCTACCGCTAGAGTCCTATATAAGAGAGAAGCGACATTGGTAATCGATAGGTACGATATATCGAAAAGCTGCCATTTTTTTTCTTTGTATGGATAGTAGAAAAACATTGAAGGAAATGGTCTGATTAGCTAAAGTAAATCACGTGATTCAGCGCCATTTTTTTCTTACTGTGATTAAATAAGTATGATTGGCGCTGAATCACGTGATTTAGTTAGCCAATCAAACCATTTCCTTGAATGTCGCTTCTCTTTTATATAGGACTCTACCTACCGCTACCTACGGTACTGAAAACTTTTGGGTAATTCTATCCCTCTCAGTTCACACAAAACAAAGCGCCGCGCGCCTCTCGGCAGCCATCAAATCGCTCCTCTACGTCAAATAATCGTGAAATTCGAGATTTTTTTAGTATTGTATTTCTAAAACTAAACAGTCAATTTTTACGGCCATTTTTTTACGCTTACTATTAACATCCGATCTATTTATTTATAGTTTGCGCGAATTACCTAAAAAAAAATTAAAATCGTTGCTACCAGAAGCACCCCTATTATTAATTGCGCTAAGTAGAGTGAGTGAGGAAAGCTCCAGCTATGTTACAGTTGAATCAACTGACTGTGAATCAAATTATTCTTTTGATGACGATGTATAATGTTGTAATTGACTGTATTTTAATAAATATAGATTTATTTTGCACTTTTCACTTTTCATTTCACTTTCTTCCTTCATAAACAACTACATATTTAATAAGAAATTTAATGTTAATCTTTAATAAATAACTAAACATTAAAAAAAGTTTATATAATAACTTTATATTCAGATATTAGAATTTTGACAGCATTCTCAATCTTTCATTTTTCTATTATTTAAAATTCGAATTTTAATGATCATTGAAAAGGACAGAATTTACATTTTAGCCTAAATAAAATTTTAGCCTAAATGTTTTTTCTATACAAGTGATCTATATTGAAATCGCCCATTTTGATTTTTCAAATTTTGGCTTCGGATTCGTAATCAGTAACCCCAAAAATCCCCGGATACTGAGTTTTATTTAAATTAAAAATAAATTTGAATAAATTTTCCGCCATATTGGATCCGTCATTTTGATTTTTCAAATTTTGGCTTCGGATTCGTAATCAACGACCCTAAAAGCCACCGGATACTGAGTTTTACCTAAATTGAAAATATTTTTGAATAAATTTTCCGCTATATTGAATCCGCCATTTTGATTTTTCAAATTTTGGCATCGGATTCGTAATCAGCGACCCCAAAAACTCCCGGGTACTGAGTTTCACCCAAATTGAAAAACGCTTTCGACTTTTACCAGCTTTTTTGAATTTGGCCCCACTGTACGATGAATTGGTTTAAATATTTCATATTAGCGACCTTCGTGACTTATTGTTAGTTCATAACAATCTTTTTCTTTTGACAAACGGACAACCTTTATATTTATAATATGTTTATGTCTAGCTTTGACAGGCCTCTTATCCTCCGAACCATTTTACATATATATATATTTTTTTTCTACAATTTATTTCTTTCTACTCATTTAATACCTGACCGCTGTTTTTATGTGTTTTAATTTAATGATTTTTGAATAAATCTTTGTAATATTATAATTTTCATTATCTTATTATTTGGCTGCTTCCTCCTTTATTTGCTTTGCATATAACGAGCCAGAGAATCTTATTTATTAACTTATTTTTTCTAATTCTATTCTTTCTATTTCTTTAACTTTTTCTAATTCTTAGAACTTATAGAAAAAAATAAAGAGTAAGTTAAACCAAGATTAAAGTTAATCTACACAGAAATGGACTGATATTATTGGTAATTAATAAAGTTTGATAAAAAATATTATAGTATCTCTGGAATAATATTGTTATTTCTGTGCACGCACCGCATCTATCGTTTAAATATCAAAGTTCAAGCTTTACGTCACAGCACGCAACATGGTTATAAAAAAAGGGATCGCTCGCTGAAAGAGGAGTCGATAGCGTCAGGACGAAATATTTCCTCTAGGTTGCGTAAACCATAAACAAATAAAAATAATCATATTACAGCTGAGATTAAAATCGGAATATATTTTAACAAATTATAAATGCTATAAAACTATAAAAAAATGTATATACTATATATACTATTAACTGGCGTGGACAATACTTTCTGCGTGTTTGCAGCATCGAAATTTGAGCTAATGAAGATTTAATCGTTTCCGATTAATTCAATCGTATATCAACGAACCATAATTTATCCTTAGTCACGAATAAATATAGAGACCAGTTTTATGCGTCGAGATCAATTGAAGTTACGGTTTCAATGCCTGCGAAGCATTATATCTTAGCCTGCGGGAACCATAAGTATTGCAGCCGACTAATGTCAGTTGCCATTATAGCCATTGTATTTATCGATTTAAATTTTGCAGTGTTTAATTTGACCCCTTTTTGTCGCTACCTTTGCCGGGGCACCCTTCGTTCCATCCGACTAGCTTTTATGCGCCAAATTAATGCACCATTAACATCGACAACAATCGTTATTAACTGCTCTTAAGGATCGTTTTATTCGAAAGATTTCGTAACAATTGCTCTCTAATAACGTCATCTTACAGAGACAAAATAAAAACAATTTTGTAAACGTTTCTTCGTCACTTTTCGTTCTAATTAATCGAATTAGATATGTGATATTAATTGAAAAGTTCTTATTTTAAACTGAAATGATTAACACTAAAGCTACTGATAATTTATATATACCTATTTCTACCGAACCGGTCAAATGACCGGTTTTTAAATAAAAGTTTTATTTTTTCCAACTGAATCAGAAGAAACGAAAGAAGAAGAGAGATAGATTTGAAAAATTGATGATATGTACTAGGTCGGTGCATAAGTTCTTGCCGATTTTTTGCAATTTTTCTTTATTGAAATGAAACATTTGATACAACATAAATCAATCAAAGTATTTTCCATCGTTTTCTACGACTTTTTCCTATCTTTCCGGCAACATGCAAATGCCACGTCGAAAGAAGGAGTTATCTTTTGAGACGATCCATTCATCGACCCATTTTCGCACATCCGCGATATTCGAGAAGCGCTCACCAGACAGGCTTCGCACACATTCTAACGGCTATAGAATTTTCACCATAATGCTGGGTCTACAATGCGAGTCTCAGATGGTCTCAGAGTCGTAAGTCGTAAAAAACTGACCAATCACAATCGAATTTGAGGAGAATAATTGACTGAGATTGGTCAATTTCTTACGACTTACGACTCCGAGACCATCTGAGACTCACATTGTAGACCCCGCATAAGTCTCACAAATGATTCTGTGTGTATCAGCAGCACTTTTCTTTTGATGAAAACAAAACAAAAGGCAGTGGCGAATATGCTCTGTATCTGGCTCCATTTTTAATCGTACTAAATAAAAAGTTATGTTGGCATCTATGGCTTGTCATGCATAAATATCAATGTAGAGAAGCCAACATATAAAAACCAAAAACGTTTCTGCTCATAAAATTATACCAATGCATGCGTACAGCTATCTATCCGCATCGGCAAGAACTTATGCACCGACCTAATATATTAAGGAAAAGTCGTAAAGTCAATTGAGGAAATGCGATAACATTGAATGCAGAATTTTTAATTAAAAGTTTAAAAATGGCCATTTGACCGGCGATGGTAGTTTTAGTGTTAAAGAAGAATCCCGTAAGAAATCTCCGATGTCGTACGGTAGAATTTTTCCCGAGGCAGCGCTATAATAATCAATATTATGTCATCGAGATGATTAATTATAAGTAGGTACATATGTTAGACGCAATTCTTGCGTAATTAAATCGCGTCGTTACTTAATCTGACGAGTGTTTATGTCAGTTTCTGACATGTATGTAAACCCTCTTTAGCCTCGACGTTGAGTTTGTAAATTTCTGCGACGGTTTATGTGAATTTCATTTTTATGTCTCGCTACGACGAAAATAGAAACACGCGCTCGCCATACACTCGCTTCAACTTATTTGATTCACAAAATTAAATACGCACGTAGATAAAATGTGAAAGAAAAAGTGCGAAAGAAAACTCCCTCTCCTTCTTCCCCGTTGGAATCATTGAATTTATTTATGTATTCTATATAAGATTATATAAATCTAGAGCGAGGATGTAACCGCCATGGAATTTTGTTGATCGTGCTAAGGATATTAATAGATATTAATAGATACCAAACCAAAATTAATAGATATTTCCTAGATTTTCAAGATTTAAACTGTTATTAATGTTATATTAATAATAAAAAAAAATAAAAATCGCAATTAGTATAAATAAAAAGAATACTGTGTCATTTCGAAAAAAAAAACTGAAATGTCGCTATTAAATGTAGCAAAAAAGTCATCATTTATGTTTAAAATTTATACAATCCGCCGTTATTATATTTCATTTTTATTTTATAAATTCAGAAATAAATTTCATTGTAATGAATATTAAATAAAAAGTTTCGTCGGTCAAAATTTTAATTTCAATAAATCAACGTACGAAGTCAATATAAGTTGTAAAAAATTATTTAAATCTCCATTACATATAAAATAAATTCCACCTGAAAATAACATGCAAAATGAGGAAAAGACGTCATCAATTGAAATTTCTTCTTTCGTCAACAAGTTTTAAGTTTATAATGTCACAAATGGTCTGTTCTTTGTCGCTGCATTTCTGAACTAGTGCAATAAGAGACAAATATATTTTCTTTCATTCTTACTTATTGCACTAGTTCAGAAGTGTAGCGACAAAGGACAGACCGAAGAATAACTGGACAAACAAATCTTCTTTTATGAAATTTTCGCTAAACAGCAGTTTACTCCGAATATATCACAAAGAACATGTTAATTAAGCGAAAACTGATATAAACACACACACGCACACAAACACGCACACATACACACATCTCCTTCTCTCTTTCTTGGAACACTTTAAATGCATTATAATAAATCTACGCATAAGTGGAAGATCGATATTTGTCATGCTACGAAGTCCGCATAAGCTCCAATATATTTACAGGCCACATCACATATACATCATCTTCGACAGATCACCGTCACACATGCACAACAGCGGCAATCCTTCTCCTAATTAATCTTTCCAAACATCATTTAAAACACATATAAAAAATTAATTGCAGAAATATGTAAAACGTATAGCTATCGCGGTAATATATAGACGCAATCATAAAGATCCCGAGTCCATTTCCAACGCTTTACACATTGATCCTTCTCCCTCGTTGCATATTTAAACTGGCGTCGTCAATTATGCCAGAGGAACATAACCTATACGGCGACGTGGCCGACGAAGCTCCGCTTTCGCGAGCCACGACGTCAATTGTTTGTCAGATGCTCATCACCAAATTAAAAAACGCAAAGTGCATTTTCGTCGCAGGGCTAACTTACGCGAAGACTGCTGGTCCGCGACCCTGCGTGGATGATCCGCGCGCCCTTGAAGCCGACGTATCGACCCTTCAACCGCGCGATTCGCTGAATTCGCTTGCTCCCTCCTTGCGGGGGATACGGCGGCGTTCGACGGTGCCGATGGGATACGATCGGCCGATTCGCATGCTTCGACTATGCGGTCTCGCACTCGAGGCGCCTCGATCCGCCTCGCGAAAACGACTTGAAGCTCGCGAAAACTGTGGGACACCGCTCTTGCCTCTTGCACTGAACCACGTCAAACCAAGCCTGCTGACCGACGCGTCACGTCGCGAAGCGTCGCCTCGCGACCTTCCTCGTCGCAACCCCCGACCATCCCCGAACTTGCGATGTATATGGACGGATACGGGCACTCGCAGTTGCGCACTATACCGTTGTACGCACTGTCTGTCATACGGCGCTGCTTCCCAAGTAGAAAAACAAATAATCATATAAAACTCAAGATGACGTCAAAATGTTGTCATTTTGATGTCATCTTGACTTTTTGTTCTACTTGGGTTTTGCAACTCGCGGCAAAGTGTTAAGATGGCTCCGTCCAAATTCCGATTAACTTAGGTCAATATTGTCCAAGATTCTTAATGGAGATAGAAAAAGGAAGGCAATAGGCGTAAATGCCGGTACATACTTCAATGCCTAGAATTACAAATCTTGGGCCGGTATTCATAGTCCGTTCTTATTTTAAGACCGTCTTAAGTAATGTCTTAAGACACTAATACGGTTCTGTGATTGATTTATGACATCTTAAGATTATACTTAAGACGATCTTAAATATAAGAACCGACTATGAATACCGGTCTTGGACAGCCACTGACTTAGGCCGGTATTCATAGTCCGTTCTTATATTTAAGACCATCTTAAGTACAATTTTAAGATATATCATGAACCAATCACAGAGCCGTATTAGCATCTTAAGACATTACTTAAGACGGTCTTAAAATAAGAATGGAATATGAATACCGGCCCCCTAGTGAAAATTTTTCTCATAATTTTTATACGAATTGGAACACTTTTCAGAAATACTGAGAAAATGTACATCTTTTCTTAGAATTTTTCATATATGTGGATTCTGAAATATTCTAAGATTCG
>NJRP01000219.1:60863-71330 GCA_003063835.1 Aphaenogaster floridana | reverse complement strand
ATTCCCTTATGCATTATGCGTTATGCGTTATGCAAAAGTCTGTGCGGGGGCCTTTAGACTTCAGGACAACACTAAACGTTAGGATAGCTACATAGAGAGCGCTGGTGCGCAGAGCTAAAAGGAGCAAAAAGTATCGAAATGACGTCCAAGATTACCCAGCGTTCGTAATTACCCCATTCTCCCCTAATAATCAAGAGATATGAATCACAAAAAACATGATCATTATTTAAACTTCTGATTATTGTTACATATCTACAGTAGATATGATCTAAAATAAAAAACTAAGATCATTCAAGTAATAATAAATTAGCTGCATTGTGAAAAAACTAATCAGTATGCACACGTATAAAACGCATTACATCCTTGAACCCATGAATTACGTCTGCTAGCTTTAATTGCTTCTAATTCTAAAATTATATTAATTCTAAAATTCCTTTCATTTTGTATGTCATTTCGCTAATGCATGCTGTCTGATCACTTAATAAAAAGTACAAACTTTTCTCTATAAAAAAAATTATATTGAGAAGATAAATAACGTATAGAAAAAATATATGCGGGTTAAATATTAATATTACTATCAAACCTCCTGCGCTCTCTGTGATTTTCTAAGTGAAAGTAAACGTAGACACCTCGATTGGGATTTGGTTTAATAATAAAAAGTCAATATGGACCTTCTCTCGCGGAGGCAACATTAATAATTATAATCCTAGAGAGGAATCGACAAGAAAATTCCACTTCCTCGCATATTTCTTACGCGATACAGGACACATTACGCGACACATATATATTTCCTGTAAATTGTAATAAAGAATTATGTATATAAAAACTTTACTGTCGACGTAAAGCAATAAATGAACAAAGTCGTGCCGCTGTTTCCGGAATAAAACGTATTAATCTTTTCCGTAAACACATTATGTTTTTATGTAAATAAAAAATAGCCGCCTGCGGGCCCGCACACACATATACGCATGCATTTTATGAAGTAACTTTGTTCTTCTAAATTCATAAATCAAAAGTGTAATAACTGTTGCACTAACACACTGTGCGATCGAACGTGAGCGCTTTTGATAATAATATTATACAATGTATAAACAAAATAGTAAACAAACAGTGCATAAACAAATAGCAGACAAACTATCATTTCCTTTCTTCTCTTTTTGTGCAGTTCCGGCGATCCGTGCAAGATATCTTACAGCCGCACCATGATGACCACTTTCTGCTTCGTTGGTTGAGAGGTATGCGCTTCTCCCTCTCCCTTTTCCCTGATAACCAATTAAGGTAGTACCTCCGCAAAACGATTTTTTTAAGATTTGTTAAAATTTGGCGTACACATTATTAGATACGTTATCTAAACATCTGTGCAATTTAAATGAAATTTACCGTCCCTAAGGCGAGATATTTACACTTGAAATTGGCATGATTTACATGTAAACCCGTGTACGCGAAGCATACACCAACGACACGTTTTTAATTCTACACTGAGAAAAAAGAATGGTTGCAATTACCATAATTTATAGTTATTTTCAGCGCCAACTATATTTTTATAATTGTTTTAACCACGATTGGCAAAACTATGCAAATAAAGTTATTATTACTAACAGTATAGCAGTATTGACAATAAAAAGGACCTCCTAACCATAATTATTTTACTATACAATTATAGTCATAAATACTAAACACTTTTTTCTTAGTGTACCGTCAAAAAACTAGATTTAAGAATAGAATAAAAAACAAGATTATGCTAGAGAGGAATTACACGAATATTCTGAAAAAATTGGCGGATTTACCGTCTAATTTTGAAGATATAGCCTTGAGAAGCATGACATTTTTGGCATTTTTAACATTTCTTTTTCACCATCTGACAATCCACGATAGTCGTTCGCGCGCGTACACAGTAGCATGCGTCGTCTGTATACGCAATCTGTTCCGTGTGTTGGCGCTATGCACCAAAAAGAATGGGACGAAACTTTTGAGGTAGTCGCGGAAATACTACCTTAATACTATCTAAGAAGATATGCTCGCTAATTTCGATAAATGTTATCCTGTATTATATGTATACAGTGCAATCACGTGATTGTGAAAAATGTTTACATGGGTATTAATTGACGTAACGTCAATTGTGTTTTACCTGCTTTTGTATGTGTGTTTCAAAGCAGTATTTAGCGAAGTTATTAAACTGTTTTGAAACGATACCACGGAAACTCGACAGATTATCGGTTATTAGCTGTTTCCAGAACAATGAGTCACGCTAAATGTTGTACAACTACATCGCTAATGAACAATGTAAATGTTCTTAATGTATGTTTAAACAATATTAATTGCATATATATAATTAAGATCTTATTAAAATAAATAACGCGGCGACTCTGTGCTGCATGAATAAAAATTGTACTCTTTTACTATTCTTTTGTTTAGATATTGATGCTTTTAACAAATTACGCTAAATATTGTAGATGTATAGAACAATATTTTCCTCACCCATAATCCAAAGTGATAATTCTCATAAGATATATTATAAAATATTACATTATTTTCAATGTAGATTCAGATTAAATTCGTATTAATCTTTTTTGTATTTTTAGCGAGAAAATGGGATCCTACCGCGGCGGAAAAAATGCTGAGAGACGTGAGTAATCGTGCAAGAACATAACTTAAGATATCATTATCACGATCGCATATTTTATATTCCTACGTTGTCACACTTCATTTGTAAATGAAATGCATATTTTACATTACAAGGTCTCTGACTACCGGTTACGTATTCGACCTCCGTTCCTTCAGATTAAGCTGACTATTCGCATCATACAAAATGCAAGCGAATCCAATTGAGAAAGTCTGGTGAAACACGTTCCGGATATGGTCACCGAGCCTTTTAAATTTCTCTGCCACGTGAATTACTCGCGAGTCATTAAATATTAACGCGGCAGGCGTAAACTTAGCGAGTCGCGTCACAGCTCGCTAGGCATCCATGAAAACTAACTTCTTTTGTCGTATCTTGATGAGAAATCTTTATCCATTTCTGTGAGTCTATTGGAACTGAATGTCACTCAAAAATGTCAAGATAGATGTGTTCTCTTCATCTAATATAATAAATACACTGTTCGGACAGTTTCATAAATATTTAATTTAAAAACGGGAAGACAATCATAAATTAAAAATTTTTGAAAATAATTCTTTGATTTAATAGTAATAAAGATTTATCAATGTTGCATATATAACATGTTTAGTAATATTATATATGTATTAAATTTCATGTTTTGCAAGATATTTATTTATGTGAAAACGATAATTTAATTACGTTTTCTTACTTAGATAGCGACCAATAAATAGCAATAATTTGTTAACGTCATTCACAAAATAATGATAGTTAATTCTCGCGCGCATAAATCAAGGAAAGTATCCTTCCGGGTATATATCGGATGTTGAGGATTATGATTTGCCGTTGACAGTTCCGCTTTTTTGTTCTCAAAGATGTTTTATATGAAATAGAAAGTTGTTCTCCGTACGTGCCATTTTGCAAGTCGAAAGTAATGTGCCAATTCTCTGAAGCACGTTCGTCACCATCAGTATTCTCGTGTCGGGAAGTTTCACGATGATTGAAAACCGTGGATCTATAATGCGGCTAAGTATCTTCTGAAGTAATTTCATCAGGAAATTACCTTTTTTCACTTTCTATTCCGCGAGAAACTTCCTATTATTCCTGAAATCGTTAACTGTAAATTGTGAGAAACATTTCTTTCACCTTCAATGTATCTTCGAACATCTCACTGTGACTAAAGTCGTTTCAACGGCACATGTTATACCGTAACATATAAACCTATCACCTACTACTGTGTTATTTTACACAGATATTACACATGCGGAACGTTACGTTTTATGCTATATTCATAAATTCAATAATAAAATTTCAGACTAAATTATATTAATAATATAACCAGAAACTTTAATAATTTAAATCGCCAGCAAATAATTAACATATGTTAATAATATAACTTTATATTAAATTTAAATGTTCTTTATTTATGTTACGATAATCTAAGTATTTTGAATGACACTATTATAATTTTATGAAATTTTATTTTTTTATTAATATCGCCAATTTATTTAAAATATAATAACTTATATTCTGTTATTTATCATTTCTTTTGAGTGAGTCGAGCATTATCTGACATATTTTGGTTTCGATTGGTCTATTATCGTTTTTCCACGAGAGAAATTTAACTTTCACAGCATGAATACGCCATCATTATAAAGAAAAAGATTTCATACGGAAATGTTTCACGTCCTATTGTAATACAAATTTTGCGTTACATTTTTTTAAATTTCACGCTATTGCGCAATAAATAAGAGTGGTAGAGAAATCTCTCGATTAGATTTTAAGATTTATTAAAATTTGACCAAATTAAAAATAACAGTACAGGTATATTTATTATAGATGTAATTATAAAATACTCTTAATAGAGATATTAAAGTTATAACAAGATATATGTATTTGTCAGTGTAACGTAACAATCAGAAATACGTATCAAAGAAAAGACTGATAATTTTAATTCCACACAATGCATTATCTTCTACAATAATTTCGCACACTGCATTATCGTCTACAATAATTCCATTTTCAATGCATTATCTTGTACAATAATGAAACAACAAAAAACATGTTTACGAAAAATATTTATTTGTAGTCTATGGAATGGCGGAAACATTGGGATGCTGATAATTTGTGCAATTGGGATATTCCCGAAGTAATGCAAAATCATCTACCTCATGGACTGAGTGGGTTCGATAAGGACGGTGCACCAGGTAAAGTCTCTTTCGTTACGGTCAAGTTTCGAATCGTAAATCTGCGAATTGCTTTAAACTATTGTTACGTTTATGGCGTTACATTACATTGACACGATACATTTGTCGATATCAGTATTGTCAAAAGCAGGCGTGTTAACTGAGCGAGAGAAAGAAAAAAAATTAATTATTAAAAATATTACAAAATTTTATTATGAGAGAGAAAACTGGAAAGAGAGAGAATAATAACAATGGAAAGGTACATATTATATGAAATGAGCAAACATTCTACTGATAAACTTGAATGCCATCGATGTAATTATAGTGAAAGTTACAATATCATTTAAAAACTTAAAGACATGACAATGGAAATAAATGTCTTCTTTAGGGACGCTTTTGCTTCGTTTAACACATAAATATACTCAATACACTTTAAAAACTTGAAACGCAGGTTTTAATATTTCAATAAAGAAGCCGGTCAAGGTTTTCGACTCTCATTGTAAAAGTACTTTTCCTCCATAAGATATATATATATAACATGTAAGGATCATGACCGCAATCTTACGCTACTTCGAAGTGTATCCTTTTTAATTTATTTTAATTTACTTTTATAAAATTTAATTTAATTGAATCCTTTTAATTAACCTTTCTGATTCTCTCTCTCTCTCGGTGAGAAACGACATTTTAACACTCGAACACTCGTAGTTTTCTAATTAAAAGAGTAATTTTATTTGAAAGTAGATAACTATCAAAAGCTATTAAAAATTTAACATTCATTGTATCGAATAAGTTTTGTTTGTTGACAACGAGAACAATTTTTATTCAAACTGGAAGATTACAAATCTGAAACCGACAAAGCGAAATTATTAATTGTGCCGAATTTTTGTTATTGCATTGAATATCTTCGGGTAATGTTCCACGTTTACCGCTTGTTTTGTTTATTTTTAGACTGTAGATATAAAAGATGGAGAAGATATGACAAACCAAGCAAAAAAACTTTCAAGCCTAAAAAGGTTATGAAAATTGATTTGCGATCAGATTACAATATAAAGAGAGAATTAAAAAAAAACTGCCCTACTTGTTCTGTTTTAAAAATTATTTTACATATTTTATTATTCTATAAGAGAGTTATATATATATATATATATATATATATAATTGTCGTATAATATTATATTCTTTATAAGGTTATTCAGTATAAAACAGCAAGCCAAATTCTGTAATGTTGTGTGGGCACGCTCTTCACAATTAAGCTTTTAATGTACAAATCCAATCACGTACATTTATTAAAGACGAGAATATTTTTTTAAAATTAACGTCTGAAATTTATATCGTAAAACTATTTTGCAGGTTTATGATAGACATATCATTCTCTTGCAAACCACGAAAACGTAAAAAAAAATATATATATATTATGTTTACAGTAATTGTCGTACCATTTGCCGGTTTGGACATGTACGGAGCATTACACGTAGTAACGCAGAAAGATTTCGTCAGAATTGTGATAAAATTGTTAGATAGTTATTTGAACTTAGCCAAGGAGCAATCCAAGAAGCATGGACAGATCGCCAATCAAGTGACTGTGGTCTTCGACATGGAAGGATTTAATCTTAAGCAATATTTGTGGAAACCAGGTAAAAAATACATGTATAGGACCCGGTGCAATTCTTCTTAGTGCATTCTGCCACTTTCTCTTCTATTGTTGTCTTATCGGTGCGTACCGTTGCAGCTGGCGAGCTGATCATCACCTTCATCCAAACGTACGAGGCAAACTATCCGGAAATTCTAAAGACGTGTTTTCTAATCAACGGTAAGCTTAATAAAATGACAATCGCAATGCATTAGCGCAATTTTATTAAGACGTTGCAACTTGCAACGAAATAGACATGCAGATATTCTTTGATGCATTGTCTGTCTAGAAAGAACAAAGCTGTTTCAAAAACACATGTACAAAATATATCTTAACGCGTTCCAATATATTTTATATGACGCGCCAATTTAGCGCGACTTTCCATTCAGGCCGTCTGATCCACCGATAAGCTACAGCATGTGACAACTGTCTTATGCGTGAAAATTTTGTATTAGTTAAGAATATTATGAAATATTTTACGAATCCGTTTCTCTTTGTAGTCAAAATATCAAATGGTCTGAATGGTTTCAAAACCAACCGAAAGTCATCTACGATGATTCAGCATAGAATATTAGTCCTCATTCATTTATTTCTTTTGTTCTCTTGTTTTATATTCTTTTCAAATTTCCGTTTGACAAATAAGTCAGCATAACAAGAGAAAGACTATTATGATGACTTTCTGTGTAAAGAATTAATTCACAGAATGATCTTTCCGAGATAATTCCTGAAACGTATTTCTTACAATCGGTCAATATAGAAAATTCGTAGAAACTGAAATAAGAGATATTAGTGCAACGTATGCATTGTTGCAGCCCCAAGAGTCTTCGCTTTTGCTTTTTCCATTGTTAAAAAATTCATGGACGACTATACATTGTCGAAAATACAAATCTACAAAGCCGACCCGGCGAAATGGCAAGCTGCAATTCTTAAAGTCATACCAAAGGATCAACTACCTGCCCATTTTGGTGGAACACTAACAGACCCGGATGGCAACCCGAGATACACTTCAAAAGTATCATTTAGTTAAATTTCTTTTAAAATTTGCTTTCTTTCAGAATTATATAAACACAGAATATTCGATAAAACATGAAAACTTCAATAGAATATGTAAAGTTCTATGTAATAGGTTTAATTGTTTCTTAATTTAAATGTTATACATATCTGAAATTACCTTTCTTCAAATTATCTAATTTCATTAGAAAAAAACTAAAATCTCGTCGAAGAATTCGAGTTTTTATTGCAAACTCTTGCATTTCGTCTGCTTCATAAGATGCATCTATTTGTTTTGGAATAATAAAGCTTTTTTTAAAATATAAAATATGTATCGTATCCTATCTCGCGGAGAATGATAGTCAAAATTGTTGTCAGATTTGCCAAGGTGGTAAGATACCTAGAGAGTTGTACACCAAGAATATCGATAAGCCAAAAGAGGATTATACTACCGTCGTCGTTCGTAAAGGAGGAAAGTTAGAATTCGATATCTCTGCACCCGAAGTGGGTTCCATCTTAAGGTAATGAATATTTTACAACAAACATGTCGAGGGTAAAGCTTTTTTCTCTCAACTCACATTTTTGCATTCAGCTGGGAATTCCGAAGCGAAGGTCATGACATCAAATTTGGAATTTTAAAAAAAGACCAGACTAATGGTACGAAAACAGAAGTTATACCTGTCCGGAGGGTCGCGTCCCATCAGTCGGATGAGATTGGGATACTAACTTGCGAAACTCCGACAACTTGTAAGTATCTATATTGCTTGAGCAGCACACTAAATAATGACAATGTCATCTAAATTTCATTTGTTTCAGACTCCCTTGTTTTCGACAATACTTACAGTTTTCTAAGGAATAAGAAAGTTCATTATTCCGTACGTATGTTACCACCGGCAAGAGAAGTGGTACCAATTATGTAATAAAATGACTTTTGTTAGGAAATTTACAGCAATATTAGTTTTTCGTATTTTTTTATTCGTAATAGATCAAGTTAAAATTTCGGAAGATGTTACATTAAGGTTTCGTAGTAAATTTAGGTATAAGATAATTTCTTTATAATTGGTAGATTTGATTGCAATATTTCGATTGTTTATATTTGGGATTTCCTCTCCTTTTCTTACGAAAGTTTCCTGTTATGTGGATCTTTATTGTAATAGTAATCATGATATATGTATATACTTGGAAATGCATAAACAATAAGTACATCCTATTATTTTAATTTAGATAATCTTTATTCGTAATCCCGATATCTTTTTCAAAGCGGGGAATAACGGAAGGGATAATGATTATAAAAAAATAGATCATATTTCATATGCGATGTAGTTCATATACGTTTATAATTCAAGATATGTATACTTTTTATAAAAAATATAAGATAATATATATATTACAAATATCTTTAGTCGTCTTCATCAGTTAATAACATATCGATAAGTTCAAGTTTCAATAATTGATCACCTTCTAAACGTTTCTGAGTCCCCCATTTAACTAGAGTTGGCAAGACTTTCAACTTGGTAACAGGGTTTGTCCTGAATGGACAATTGTGATCCTTCCAACTAGGACAGCGTATAAAAGATATTTAAAAACTTTCTTTTTTATATATTTCATATATATACTATTATATAGGGTTTTCCAATAAGAGCTACCGGATGTTTTTAGATTTTGTTTGAAATGCGGCAACACTGTTCGATGTTTGTGTTGGATATTTGTCATCTGTAGATCATTACAAATTACAATTTTAGTCATGGAGCGATACATTACTAAAATTGTAGAACAACATGTTCATATCGTTAAAACTTATTACGGAAATTCGTGTTCTGTAAAAAACATTTCGCAAAATTCGTGATTTTTTTGGTCCGCATAATCGCCCAACAGAGAAAACAATTCGCAGTATAGTGCATAAATTCGAAGAAACTGGATCTGTAAAAGATGTACCGACGCCTGTACGTGCTCGTTCAAAACGTTCAGCTGAAAATATTGCCACGGTTCGTGAAAGTGTGGCTGAAAATCCGAGAATGACAATTCTTCTATCGCTCCATGACTAAAATTGTAATTTGTAATGACCTACAGATGACAGATATCCAACACAAACATCGAACAGTGTTGCCGCATTTCAAACAAAACCTAAAAACATCCGGTACCTCTTATTGGAAAATCATATATATATTTTACATATATTATATCGTATCTCTTGTTATTAGACAACTACGTAGCATTAGATTACTACGTAGCATTACTCATAATTCATATTGAAATAACACTTGCAAAAGTATGAAATATTTTATTTACTTACAATGGCCTATCTCCAACCTCCACTATTACTAATAGTGTTTCCTCAGGCGCTGCTTCGAAACCTTTTTCAATAAATGGCTCAGCTGAAATAAAACAAAATAATACTAAGTAAATATTGATAATTTACAACCCAATCGTATCAACAGTATATTTGCACTCCTTTCTTTCTTTATTATGTACAAGCATAATTAAAAATAAATAATAAATTAGTACTTTAAATAGCCCAAGATATTTCAAACATATTTTTCTCAGATAAATTTCTCAATCTTTATGATATCATATTTTTTAATTAAAATATAGAACTTTAGAATATAGACAATTAATGAGTTTTTCTGATGGTAGGAATAGATGTTTTATGCTAGTCATCGTTTCATCATTAGCTATATATTGTTTCATTATTGTATCTAGAAATCTGAACATCACTGATATAACTAATATATCATTTAAATAATTATGAATCAGCAAGTTCTACTCGGTTTTTTGCAGTCAATCTACTATCGTATTCTGCTAGCAGAGTCTGTTATATTTCTGCTAATACTCTGCCGACAAAATTTATAATGAACAAATTGCAAAATCCATCTCAGGAAGTTTTGGCTATGTAAGATGGAATATATCATTTAAATAATTACAAAATAAATTATTCTGCTCGGTTTTTTCAATTAATCTACTATATTTCGCTGTCGGATTCTGTTATATTTCTGCTAACGTTCTGCTGACAAAATTGATAATAGACACTTTACAAAATCCGTCTCCGACAGATTTGGCTATAGGGA
>NJRP01000219.1:34931-45603 GCA_003063835.1 Aphaenogaster floridana | reverse complement strand
CTTATCATTAATCTATAGTGTTCATTGTGAGGAAACTAATTCTAAAATTCCAATTCCTATTCCTAATATCTAATATTCCTCCATTATGCGCAGGGTCTAACTATAATCTCGGTTTAACGTACTCTTTATCTTTTTCTAGTTCTAAGAATTAGAAAGAGATAAAAGGTAAGTTAAACCGAGATTAAAGTTAATCTACATCGTCGGAAATGGACATAAAGGTGTCGTTCCAAGATCGTTCGAGAACCCGCGGATTCAAATCCGGCGCGTGGCGGGGTGAGCGGCGACGCGCGACGCGATTGGCCGGCGAAAGTTCGTTTCCCCCTTCCACCGGTTGCGTCAGGCGTTCAAGTCAGTTCGAGTCTGTTCGTGGCGTTCCACGAATCGAGGTTCCGCTCGGCACTCCACGACCGAGCCTCGAGCGCGTGCGATCATCGTGCGGCTTCGCGTACCCCGCTCGTGCCTGCTGCAGGGCGGCCTGCTGGTTTCGCGTACGGCGGTGTCACATTTGATGTGTTGACATCGCGCGCGACGCTAGAAGTGATCCGGCGCGCCCCTGACCTGCCTACCTTCCAGCCCGTGTTAGCGAACAGCGACGCGACAGGCAAAACGACGATGTCGGCGATCTTCGACATCGAGCTGCAGGATGCAGGACTGCTGCACAGGGACGAGTCGGAGGACGACGACGTCATCGAGATCGACGCGGTAATTAAAACCTCGCCTGCCCGTTCCGGACGGGAATCCCGATGTCTCGGCGTCGCGCCCGATCGCGACAGCGGCACGTGCTCCGACGCTCTAACGCCGCATCTGTTTTCCTTTTCGCAGGAGGAATGCGTCGGGCTGAGCGTGGACGAGATCGTCAAGTGAGTAGACCTGCGCGCGTGTCCCGTCTCGCGCCGCGCGTACACGCGGCCGCCCGCGGGCTCCCTCGCCCTTAGCATCGCTAACGAGTTATTCCCTTTTTTTCTCTTATCGCTTCCAGCTCGTCGGACGTGGTGGACGTGGTGCCGATATCCGAGCATAATGTCAATCGCACGCGCGAGAAGGTCGGACCGCAGGACTTCGAATTGTGCAAGGTGATCGGGAAAGGCGGCTACGGCAAGGTGTTTCAAGTGCGCAAAATAACGGGAAACGACAACGGCACGATCTTCGCTATGAAGGTAATTCCCGAAATCCCCATGCCTCATAATGCGTGATTGTGCAACGTGATTGTTTATCCCGGAATGTGTCGTGTTTGCCGAATAAGCAGTGTGTGAAAAGTGCTTCCGAGGGAGGATGATGAACATTCGAAATTTTAGAATGTTATCTCACCGCTTGATATTACGTATTAACGTGCAAGAATTATGTGCGATGCTTTGCATTTCGCGTTTTTCTCGGTCAGCAAGTATTTTGTGAATAAAGATTTATATGATATTACTTGAATCATCTCGTTATTTGATAGAAATTTTACTTATATTCTATAATCGTTGCAAAATTGACGTAATTAATTTTTGACGTAATTAGTTTTTATCTCTAGAGAGATAGCGTCGAGCTGTAAATTCTCTAACTAATCAATATCTATTTTTATATTATCCTCTGCTGCAAGCATTTTTTTATCTGTAATTCTTCTCTTCCAGTCATTTAGAATATTCTTTTGTGCCGTTGAAAATAGGTATTGCGCAAAGCGGTGATTGTAAGAAATCAGAAGGATACAGCTCACACTAGAGCTGAAAGAAACATCTTGGAGTCCGTAAAGGTTAGTTATATTCGTATATGCCAAAAAATTTAGATTATTCAGAAATCAACAAACGGTTCATATATTTACAATCAGAGTAGTATGTATAATCTTCAGAGTAGTACATACGAAAAAGATGGTTATAATTCCTAATAGTTTGTAAACATGTTTCAATAAAAGCTAATGTCCTATTTTTTCTATTTTTTATTATATTTTACACACAATACTAATTCATATATTTATGCTTGCATCTGACAGCATCCTTTTATCGTGGATCTCAAGTATGCTTTTCAAACTGAGTGTAAATTATATCTGATATTGGAATATATGTGCGGCGGAGAATTGTTCCGACATTTAAATGACGAAGGAATTTTCATGGAAGACACTGCGCGGTGAGTGAAATGTGAAAATATCTCCAATTATATTTTGTATATAAGGTGTATCGAACACATCTTGTATTATACATTATTTGTTTTGCAGTTTTTATTTATGCGAAATTACATTAGCTCTGCAACATCTTCACTTGCAAGGAATTATATACAGGTATCATCATATTCTTTTCCGATAAATTTTATACACGCATCGAAAGTTAAAATATAATTTAAGAAAATAATTTATATATATATATATATAATGTTTTATTTGTATGCAGCATTAAATTAATAATGCTTATAATGAATTATTTTAGAGATTTGAAACCAGAAAATGTTTTACTGGATGCAGATGGGCATATTAAGTTGACTGATTTTGGATTGTGTAAAGAGCACATACAGGAAGGTACTCTTACGCACACATTTTGCGGAACTATCGAATACATGTAAGTATCGTAAAATGATTGATAATTTGGAAATTTTGAACAAATGAATAATTTGAACAATTATAATTGATTGTTGTATTATTTTATTCAAGGGCACCTGAAATTTTAAAGAGAACTGGACATGGGAAAGCAGTAGACTGGTGGAGTTTGGGAACTTTAACGTTTGACATGCTTACAGGAACTGTATGTATCCTATTAGTGCATATGAATTTAAAGTAAAAGAATGTGCATTTAGTTCATATTATTTACTAAATTTTCAGCCACCATTTACCTCAACCAGCAAAAAAAGAACTATTGACAAGATACTACATGCCAAATTATCTCTTCCACCATATTTAACGGCCGATGCTAAAGATCTTATTCGGAAATTACTAAAGGTTAGTGTTCATAAATTAATCACTGTAAATATTCCTATCTTAAAAATGATATTATTTTGGAAAAAGATATATTTTAATTTTATAAAATATCTAGCAATTTATTAAAAATAAATAATTTTCTTCTGTATAGAGGCAAGTTGATCAGAGATTGGGATCTGATCTGTCGGATGGTGAAGAAGTAAAGGCACACAGATTCTTCAGACATATCAATTGGAACGACGTTATATCTCGACAGTTAAAACCTCCTTTTCAACCAAAATTGTCTAGCAAAGATGATGTATCGCAATTTGATAAAAAATTTACTACTTCGGCACCAATAGATTCTCCAGTAGACTACACTTTGAGCGAGTCAGTTGATGGACTGTTCCAAGTGAGTTTTCTCTCTTTTGATTTGTGTATGTCTAGGTGTATTAGTAATTATAGGCGATTTTTGGCGATCGTTTGGTACATGTACCAAAGTGTATCAAACTGTACCAGCACCAATAGCAACCACCGATAGCAACTTTGGTATATGTACCAAACTATACCAAACGATCGCCAAAAATTGCCTTATGTGTACATGTCAGATCTGATTGCATTTCTTAATAACGTGAACTTTCTTTAGGGATTTACATATGTAGCGCCAAGCATATTGGAAGATGTGTTTCTTCAACAACCCTATCTAAGTACCATGTCACCACCACGCGTTACAAAAGCCAGAAGTCCTCGCAAAGCAACTCGTGGTTTTTCACCTCGGACGACGCATTTCCACAATGCCCATTTACCAAATTACACGTAAGAATATAAAAGAATTACAAATTCTTATTTTCAAATGTTTTTTTTATAGTAAATGATTTTCATCGTATACTATAAAATAAAATATTAAAATTATCGAGTTAAAAACAATTATAGACGATAATTTTCTAGGTACAATGTAGTTGGCCATAGCAACGTGGAAGATGCAGAAATGATTGAGCTAGGCTAACCATTACTATTAGACTAGTAGATAGCATTTTTGCCCAACTGCTGGATATTCATAATCCTCAGGGAGGGGTTTTATAATTTAGAGGGAATAGTTAGGGAATGGATGCAGTATCCATTATTACATTGGATATCCAGCAGTTACATTTAGCAAATTTTTTTTATATCCATATATCGCGTATGAAAATATCAATTGATAGATTATGATTTAACAGCGATGCAGCAGGTATTTGGTAGCGCGTAGAGTAGTTGCAATTTGAATAGATTATACAATAGATAATATACAATAATCAACAAGAAAGTATATTATTTCTCAACTAGTTATATAATATACAGATTACTTCATTTAGCTACATAACAAATTAAAAAATATATATTTTACATTGGATTATTCATGCATCAATTTTTATAAATATCTGAATCTTAATTAATACAGCAATCATGTTATTACATATTCATATGACAAGATAGTAATTTATACTGTGGTGTAGCTAAAGGTAAGCTTTTGAAATTTTGGAAATGTTCAAGCATAGTGCTTGAATCTTAAGAAACTGTATATTATAGAAGCTAAAAACACATGATCTCTCTCTTGATAATATTTTTACATCTGAAGATTTATACGTATGTCTGTAATAATATAAGATTATTTTATATCTGGGAAATTTATCAATATTTACTGATTATCATTAATTATTTTCTTAATGAGAAAAAAAGTCTTGAGAAATGCTACCACACCGCTCTGCTGCTCAAAGTTCGTTCCATATATACCGTATGTTGTTAGGAGAAAATATTTTCAGCAGTAATAACGTTTCCATGGCAATAATGTAAGAAATAGTTTGCCTAAGTAATGACTGTAGGGATGAAGTATATAACGCTACAATGGAATTGCATTTACACAATGAAAGTTCCTATACATTGCAAATTTGATTACAACATAATTTATATCCTCCGGAACGAAAGAACATTTTGTTAAATAATCGTGCATATCTATATCTTAGAATGAGAACGACCATTGTCATTCTGTAACTGAAAGCGGAAGGCATGAAATATTATAATTGCAAATGTGGACTTATATCCTGAGTGTATTTTTAGCTCCAGGTCACAGGTTGTTCTTATTGCAAGGTATTGATGTTAGATTTTTTGAAAGAGATGAATGCCTACGTAGTTCAGTTTATATTTGAACAATGAATAAGTTTATTTTGTGATGGCTATATTTTTTTAACTTTTTTTGGTATCGTTTACTGTATGTTGGTATTATTGAAACGATAAACGCAACTCTTTGAGGTACAAATTCAATGTCTTGTGAAAGATATTTTTATATTACATACATTGAATCAATGAAAAGTCAGAATGGTACAAGATGAGAACAAGTTACCATGGTAACAATGTTACTGCAAAACATGGACTTTCCATCCGAATAAGTATTCCATACTTGTTCCTTGCGTTGCATACATTAATATGTATCATTTTCTGTACATATATATAGATAATACTGATTTTACTTACAGAACGCAGTAGGAAAAATAGACATAAGCAAGGGTGACTGTAAATCACTCACAAAAGCTCCAAACTACCCAAGTGTTCAGTAGGCCATGCTAACAGGCAAATATCTTTTAATTATTTATAACAGATAACCATAGTCGAAATGTAATATTGCCTGACATCTCTCTTTCTCTCTTAAAATATTTTTTGTCCGTGCATGGGAACATTCTTTCGCAGGCAAGTTGCATTTCGACTACGTCTACATAAATAAGTGCGTATAATATACCTTAACTTTCCTGAACTCGCGTGATTTCTTATCGCACTTAGGCTGCGTTCGGCGAGCACTCTTTTAGCGCTATGAGCGTGCTGTGTTCTTGTTCAACTTTCAGTAGGTGACAAAGATAGAACGACGCTGTTAGCGCTAATAGCGTCTCCCCGAACGCAGGCATAGACTTATCTGTGACACCGAGTTTTAAAATTCCAAAATACAGTGGTTTTACTCAATATATTTGTTAATTGTTTAATAGTAAATTTCGGTTGTTTTCAGTAAATAAAAAAGTCAATATTTTTTAGTTTATTATATTTTGTCGATGTCGTCGGTTTGTGGGACCGATACGCGAGTTCAGGAAGGTTAAAATCACGTTATATACTCACAGCTGTATTATTATAAGAGAAATGTGTATTCAGAGACAATGAGAATTTCTGATCTGGTTTTTCGGTACGTATCTGAACACATGTATTTTCGACATTAAAGCAGGAATGTGCCTACAGAGTTGTCAAGACGCTGTTCGAAGCGATATACGAGGGTGAGTCAATATTTATCCGCAATCTATTTTTTAAATTTATTGTAACTACAATAGATAATTTACAAATACTTTAAAATAAATTTAAAAAATAGATTGCTATGATAAATATGACTCACCCTCATATATTATTCGATGACATACTGAAATTTATTATAAGTAAGAGAGATACCAATTATGTCCTGAATTACCCACTGTCAGATTTTGATAGATACCAAAACTGCTGTATAAACTATTACCTAAGATTCGCTTTAAATTAAAGCATGCCAGAATCGTGCGGAAATGTTGCTCGATATCACTGCCTCGTACAACGCACGCGTTGTTACTTCCGCGGGATTCCATGTAACGAGTCTTGTTTATGAAGTCAGGGCATTTTTGCAAGCGGGAGACGGAGAGCGCGTCCAAGTGCGAGCATGAATTTTGATTTTAAATTTGTTTTAAATTTATTTTAAATTGATTCTCCTAACTAGGTCGACGTGCTCTCAAGGAAATATTGGTGCTGATGCGGTTTATTTTAACTTGTATCTTTAGGAGGAATTAGCGTTATTGTTTTATTGATTAAATAGACTAATTTTTTATGTATACCGCGTCATGCGATGGTCTCATGCTCATTTCTAATGCATTAGTCTTTTCTTTCTCTTAATCCCCAATTGGATATCCGGCCCAAATAAGAGGACTACAGTACCACGAGATAATACCAGTGGACAGCTTTCCCGGGGGGATAAAGAAAACACTTCTTTATTTATATATATTTTTTTTTAATCACTTACCTGCTCTTAATCGAGCAACTATAATTGTTAATCTTTCTACGCAGATCATTAAATTTATAACGCTAATATCTTATGCGTAATACATGGGTGGCGAAGGCTGAATCCGCGACCTGCCGACTACTAGTCGACCGCACAGAGCCACACGTCGCCCCAATGCGTTAGTTAAGTTCAATCTAATTAATCAAATTACATATAGTCATAAGATTTTTTGCAATAATTGTAAACTTCCGTCTTAGTGTCAGTTCTCATGCAAGAGTGCCAGAAATCTGCGCACTTTCGAATATCATCGTTGGATGTTCGATACGAAGGATAATAATACAACGAGAACTGGCATTTCTGTCAGTTAAGTGGATCGATTTGTCGATTCGACTCTAGCTCTATTTTAATAGGACAAAAATTAATAACTCAGTTCTAATTTGTAACGTATAAAGCGAAAACATGCATATTTATTTACAGTACGAATTAGACATTTAAGGAACGGAAAATATCATCGAACGATATGTAACGAAGTCTAGCGATTATAGACGGAAAAGTGATAAATGATTTATGCTTCCATTTAAGATTAAATGTAGAGTTTCGGGTTAACTTAGCACTTCTATGATTTGTAATCCTCTCTATAAATCGTATCCATAAATAAATATGCAACGATTTGCGAGAGTGTGTGTGCGAGCGTAAACGTGCGCAGTGTGTGGGTGTGTGACATATCTTTGTCATGTGTATCGTTTTACTTATTTCAGTGTTATGTACAATAAATTGGGTATAAAACTATCAGTTCGCTCTTAATTTAATATGATCACGAGTAATCAACTATTACCCAGTCTAAAGATGAAATCTCTTGAAAACTCTCTCGCAGTTTCCAGAATTTTTAATTCACAGACCACTTTTATCACACTATACAATTATCTCACAGATTCTCAATATATGGACATATGTTAAAAAGAGAAGAGGGAGAGGAAAGATATCTGTTAGACCCAATCTATTAAGTATAAATTATAATAAAAGTATGAAACTATTACATTGTTATAGAATATTATAATATAAAAATAGACATTTTTTTATTTTGTGTGTGTATATATAGTATTAATCCTAGGTTACTACCCTTAATTTTGGTCTACGTTACTACCTTACGTGAGTCTGAGAGACCATAAGCGCTTTTATCTGTTCGTATCTTAGGTAAACGTTAATATTTTTTAATCGAAACGTCAAAGCCTGCTTAAGCGAATTACGAAAATTTTATTTTGGAACTATAAAATTACAAAGATTTTAAGCAAAGGAAAATTTTTATATACTCGGTAAACACCGACTCTAACAGTGGTATTACATCAATATTATAATTTCCCACTCAACAATATAAATATAACATGGTGGACATAACAATTATATTGTTGAGTGGGAAATTATAATGTTGATTGTAGGGAGATCCAGATTCGAATCCTGGTTGAGATGTTATTTTTCGCAATAAGTTCTTTACAGTTTTTTCGGGGAAAAAGGGGGATCTTATAGATGCTTGTTAGCATCAAATTATTAAATTGCTTGTCAATTTAATATGTGAATTAATTATTCCGGCTTCATGTAAGGATTGTGTTTCAAGACCGACAAATATGCGGCGCGCAGTTCGCAGGAGTAGGAAAATTCACAAAAATAATTATTATTAGGCACCAAGATCCGCCGCGACCGATATTGGCGTTTCTCATATTTGTATAATATTGATGTAATGTTACTGTTTGGTAGAGTGGGTTATCCGGTTTACTGGGTAGTTTTTCCATTATGATTTATGCTCGGATCTCCCGGACCAGATGATAGTAACCTAGGGTTAATATTACATTGTATATTCTCACATTATATACATTATTGCTGCACACTTCGTTTATGCACATGTAAATCCGTCGTGAATCAAATGCACGTACACTAATTGTATGTAAATTGAGATAAATGCGTGGGTCACGTGGAGCTACGACGGATTTACATACGCGCGGATAAATGACCGATATAAACCGGCGCTCCTCTCGCGCTATACGCGGCGTAATTCTTGTTTTTTTTTCTCTTTTTCTTCCCGTTGCAACGCGTTGGTGTCCGCGTCGGCAGGTGTACGGGGGCGGTGCGTGGCCGCCTACCACGCGAATTGCGTATTAAGTAATGTTAGGTGTGTACATGCCGCGTATTTCCAGTCATCGGCGTGACAGCATCGGCGCCGCGAGAGCGACCATCGTCGTCGACGGCTCTCGCGTCCAGGGTACGTATTATGAATTTATCCTGAAACGATTCCGTTCGGAACGATAGTCACTTGTCCCATATTTGTCCTTGTCCTTTCCTCGTCGTTTCCTTATCTTTATTCTTTATTTTCTTGGAATCGTTTCCGAATAGACTCGTAATAAGTGCCTAGAGGGTACGTATTATGAATTTATTCGGAAATGATTCCGTTCGGAATGATAGTCACTTGTCCTATGCTTGTCTTTGTCATTTCCTTGTCGTTTCCTTATCTTTGTTTTTTATTTTTCGGAATCATTCCGAACGAAATCGTTTTCGAATAAATTCATGATACGTGTCCTGTTTTCTCTCCCGGAAACCGGGCCGATCCGGATTTCCGGAGATTTCGACGCGCGAGGAGAAACCCTGAAAGGCATTTCGGTCGCGCCGGTTATCCAGCGCGAGGTGAATCATCGCGGTAATTAAAAAGCGATATCTATAGCGCGGCGATTCGAAGAGTGACGCGACACGGCCATGCTCGCGCGCGCGCACCGGATGATCGATCGACCGGATCAAGCGAGGCGTAGACGGATCGAGCGCCGTCGATCGCGACGCATCTCGGGAATCGAATCGCGGGAGTGGCGCGTGATCGTGAACGTTTCGCGGTATCCATCGGCAGCGTATTTTAGACGTTTCGGACATCACGGTTGATGAGTGCCTATGGAAGAGAGAGCCGCGCGGGGAGATTCGGCAAACCGGAAACGCGCGGCGACGAGGAGTACGGGGCTCCGCACGATAAAAGGAATAAGGAACAGGAAATAGAAGGAACAGGCGTAGCGTATGTACTGCGTCACAATCACGGTTGTCACCTTCAGACTAGTATTCTGCCGGAAATCAATCCAATCTTGAAAAAGAAAATAGTTACATCTATATAATGTACGTACCATTTTCGAGTTTGCCATTTTTCTTTTCTCGCTTCCTCTAAAAAAAAGGAGAATTAAGTCTGCCACCGGATATTCCTTTTGAAAACCGGAGGAACCTGCAATTATACATGTGTGTGCTGTGCGCGCACTTGTATGTGTGTTTGTGTGTGTGAATACTAATCTGAAGGTGATAACCGTGATTAACATCCATTTCCACCATTGTAGATTAATTTTATTCTCGGTTTAACTTACTCTTTATCTTTTTCTAATTCTTAGGAACTCGAAAAAGATAAAGAATAAGTTAACCCTTTGCACTGCAAAGTTTGCAGCATGGTGGGATCCCACAATCCTACCTTTTTTCTTCATTTTTAATTATTTAAACTATGTTTTTGATCTTTTTATCCGGAATTTTTTGTACTTTTAAGATCTATAAGATGTTATATAACAAACATATAAAAAATGTGAAGAATCAAATTTTGTTAGTTGTAACAATTGCATTATAAATAAACAAATTGTGAAAAATTGCATATTTTTCAGAAAAAATGTATTTTACAATGATCTTTAAGTAATATCGTCACACATAAAACCTGCATACTTTAGGTTTTTGGGATCGCTGATTACGAATCTGAGGTCGAAATTCAA
>NJRP01000219.1:0-13710 GCA_003063835.1 Aphaenogaster floridana | reverse complement strand
CCTCTAGAATACGCTCCTAAAGTATAGTGCATCATTTCAGATACACCCTGTATATATATATACATATATGTGACAGCTGTAGTGAATAATGCACGTGGTTATGCGGCATAATATATGTATACAACGCGAGGAGCGAATGCCAAGATTTTGTCGGATTAGGATTATTTTCAAACTTCAGATTTTGCAAGAGGGATTAGATTCGCAGTGTGTGGTGAGAGACACTTTTCAGCAAATTGAGTAGGACATTTAAAAAGAATTCTTTGCCTACAAAAGAGGGAAAGAAAGAGGAACCTTGAACTTGACGTTTCGATCTAGTCATTCCGCTTGAATGAAAGTGACCTTCATATCTTAAATAATATTTAAGAACTATATGTACTGTTCTCTTAAGGTTTTTGAAACTTCCAGAAAGACGAGTTATTTTCTAGCAGTGAGATTTTATTACGATTGAAATATTTGTTATATTGCAAAATGTAGTGCCAACTACATCGTCGCGTTACTTTATTCGATGTGTCATACATTGAAAAATAGAACATGATGCGCTTGAAATGTTATTATTTTAATTTTACAAAATTATCACATCTAATTACATGATAAAACGAATATCAATGAAATGAACGTATTATATATATTGTATTATATATATAATTATATATTAAGAAGTCAGAGTGAACACATCGATCAGCACTCCCACTTTCTTTGGACGATGAATCATCTTTTTTTATGTTTTCCATTTACATAAATGACGGCCAAATCGGAAGGTTTGACATTAGCCTTTAATAATACAGACGGCGCAATTATTCTTAATTATAACCTCGCTACGGTGCAGTTTCACGGTGAGAAAAGGATTTCCTCGAACTCGAGGCACTCAAAGGTGTTTCGAGGAAGGACTCATCAGGTTCTTGCATATCCTGTGCGTGACGTGTATCTCTTTTGTTTGTTCTCTTTAGATGAGGGATGCGGTTCCGCAGAAAGGAAATAATAACGTAGCTACCCCCAAATCCAAACCGTCCTTGGAAATATACCGACCTCCAGGTTCGTATTCCTCTCGCTATTAAATGAGCACACGTGTCGTAAATCTTATCACTGCACATGGACGTCGTTCGTTTGGTTTCATGGTCGCCTCCAGGTGGGAGAGCGGAAGGAACTACGGCGAACGTCACAAATCTTCGACTAAACGTGCATGCCAAGGAATTCACGATGAAGCAGAACGATTCGCATCCTAAGTGAGTGTGAACCAGCGGACTATACTTAAGTGGTGTATTATTGCCGTATGAAAATTGGTTGAGTCGAGTCACGATCCTGTTTCCGAAGCCGTTCAGATATTTTAATATTAATTATATAAATAATAGAATAATCTGCATTTTTTATATTTAATGATGTAATATTAAAATGATTCATTTAATGATCGATTTCTATTTTTTTTATGAAACATTTAAACATTTAAATGAGAAAACATTTAAATGAAAAATTACTCTTTTAAGTTTAACTTTATTATTAAATTAATAATAATGACATTAGCAGTAATGTAAATATATGTTGAGCGTTTTTGAACAAAAAATGATTGAATGAATGCTTCGCCCGGAGGCTCCAGAATCTCAGGCATGATTCTGAATTTGGATCGATCTGTAAATAGTCTGAACTATTATGTGTCTTCTCGTCTAGGTCTCGGACTAATGCATCAGACCGCTCCACGTATTATCTGCAGCACAGCAAATCGAGCGGTAATGTTCACCGGTATCTCTACGCTCAGCAACAGCAGCAACAACAGCTGCAACATCCTCTGCAGCAACAGCACCAGCTACCTTCCCGTCATTCTCAAAGTGGCCATTACTCGACAGCCAATTCCACGTTGCGTCAGACCCATCCTTTGGATATGTCCGCGTCCAGCGGAAACATCTTGCATGTAAGTAAGACACGAGAACAGAAGCACGAACTTAAGATTTGAAAAAGAAAAATAAAAAAAAGGTTTAATATTAGTCTTTAAATGTGTCTTTTTAATAAAGTATTGCCAGTGTTGGGTCGTTTTTAAACACTATACGTTATTCATTTACTGGCGACGGAAAGTACTTTGTAACTTAAAAAAAAGATTAAACGTGGAGCGATTATCCGGTTTAATTTACGATTGAATGCAGAACGGTCATTAACTCGTGATTAACTTGACTTCCGAGAAGAGAGCTCTTGAGTTAAGATGAAAAATTGCTTTGCTCGTCAGACCGTGAATCGGGTACACTTCAACATGGATCAAAACGAAATCAAGACTAATTCCGTGAAACCGGGCAAGCTTACCAAATCGCACACCTTTGTGTCGACTTATGGCCTGAAGCGCTCGAGGAGCATGAACTCGACGGACGTATTAGCCGCCAAAGCACTCAACATCGCGGACGCCTCCGAACTCGGAAAATTCCCCCCGCCTGTTCAAGATATACTTCTGCGAGCGATAGAAGGTAAGAGAGTCTGCCTATTCAATTACTTTAGTTACTACTAGTATTTCAGTTACTAGAATCCATTATGTTATAAGGACCTAAATAGGCCACGTTGTCCCAATCGAATTGCACATTATATACTTTATGAGATGGTCTATACGTCATAGGAATTTAGCAGCTCAGCACAAAAACAGGCAAAATGTATTATTCCTGACTACATGGGTTCTTTGACAATAGAATAATCGAAAGTTAACCAATAGTTAAAAATTCGATAAACGATTAGAAAATTATTAAAAGTAATTGACGTATTATGTAATTATTTTGTATTAAGTAATATGTGGTGTTCTTGACACACAGATCCGAATCTTTTAAATGCGAGAACGTTGATGGAACTAGTACGGCACATTCTGGACAGGGTAGTGGAGCATCGCAAGTATGCCGAGCCGGCAGCTAAAATTTGCATCACGATTATAGAGGTTCGTTATTTCTCTTTCATTATCTGTTCGTAAAATTGGTCGAAATGATCGAAAGATGAACATTCGCTAAACTATTTAAAATTATTTCATTTTTATTAATTTTGAAAAAGTAAATTATATATTTAAAAAATATGTTTATTTGCTATTGAATATTGTCGTTCGCATTTCTTATTTTATATATGTATTTAAAGAAATCGCATAAATAATAGTATTCCAATTTAAACGATGATCTTAGTGTGACGCATACAAGATGAAATATATAACTTAAAATACATTTTACAGAAAGAAACAAAGGAAACTTTCCTGGAATCATTACTAAATACGTGCCAACAGTGGTATCAGGACCGTGCTAGATTACTACACGACGGCACGACCTGCCATCGGTACTCAGCCTTTATGACGTTTCTCAATGAGATGTATTGCCAGGTATAACTAAGCACATAATAACACGTTTATTGTGCGGTATTCATTATCCTTGTAAGAAACTCACACCGACTTGATACGACTTTAACGGTACCCCCGTGTGACAAAGAGGAGCGGGCCAGTTGCAAGGTTCTCGATCTAACGTATGTTTTAACGTTCGTTTCAATTATTCATTTGTATGCCCGTTTCTTTTTATCGTCTTGCCGCGTGTTACAACAATGCTAAGCTTTCGAGTGTGCCCGCATAAACGTGCATAATCGCGTTGTTGCAGCTGAAGCGACGGCAACTACAATTGAAAACCCAGCAGGAAGGCGTCCCTCCCGGACGCATGCTCCTCACCCTGCTTTGGAAATGCTGTCAAGATTGTCTGCAGCCGCCGGCCATCAACTCGCTTACCGAGGTAAGATTCAGCTCAATCAGCGAGTATCATGAAACAAAGTCACTGGCTTGCAGCAAAGCAATTCATCGTGACTTCATCCTTAGTTTCCTTAAATTCCTTACAATCCACCTCCTGTTTGAGTCAAAATTACAGGATTCAGCGCAAATGTGAGATAAGTCCGTAACAAGATGCAAATATGAAATTGCATCTTGCAATTTATAAATTTCACACATCAAACGTCAAGTGAACTTACTTTATTCTCGCGCCGGACTCTTTGCTTATGAGTCGATCTTCGATCAACTGAATTGTAACTCGTTGAAACTACTTGATGGGAGGCTGATTCCTTACTTCGTATGTACCATAGACGAATTGCCTGTTTTTCATCCTCACGTGCATCGGTAAGGACCTGGACACGGAGTTGCCTGCGCAGCTGCAGCAATTACTTGGTAGCGTGCGCGACGCCTTCCTGGCGGAGGATACGACGCTGCCGCCGGTCAAGAGGACGCTCCTGCAACTGATCGAGCTCCATGCCGCCCATTGGCAGCTGCCGGCGCCGGCGGTAGTTTACTACTATCCCTCGAACTCGAACTCCAAATGACCGTCATCCAGCACCCACGGTCTCTCCATCCGTCTTCCCAGAGTACGTGCGAGTGGATTTGCGTGAAAGCACGGGGGTACCTTAAGTATTTGTACCGGAACGAAATGTTTTCTAACGAGCGTGCCCATATCACGAGCGCGCCACAATGCCTTTCGACGCGACAATAAACGCACGAACGAAAGTACGACGTTGATGAATTTTATGTTATTTTTTTCTTTTTTCGTTTCACGACGACTGCGAACGATTTGCGATGATCTCGTTTCTTCCACGAAACGGAAGTTTTTGTTCGATGATTCTGTATGCAAACGATACGAATAAACAACTTCTTTTGCACGTGCCGATGGAGTCTTTCTGATCATCCATTCTTGGGATAGTCCATTCTGGGGATGAACAACAAAGCCGGGGAATCCCCGGCGAAAACGTAATTTATGTAATTTATGCGGGCGATATTTCATCCTCTGCGGACGTCGCGGAGTCGCCTTTGGCTCGCGAGAGAGGAGGGTGAAAGACCTCGCGCTTCCGAAGAAGAAGAAGCGGCTGCCTGCGAAATAAACGCGTTATACGTAATAATACGTACGATCTCCTTTTTCAAATGCCAATTCGTGCCAAGGGCGATAAAAGATCGACCAGTAGTCGAGAACAGTAGACGTGATTTCTCTCTGGGATTGAGTCATAATGCGAGTGTGCCGCTGTCGGTCGCACCTTTTGTGTCCGGCTGCTGACAGCACCGTCGCCGAATCTTCCCGGATCCCGATAAGCAGTCCAATTAAGCCGTGTATAAATTACATTACGAGAATCCGGGATCTCGAAATAGAGGTCTACGGTTTCGAAATGAGAGCGGACTGCAGCTGTTAGCTACAATTAAAATACGTAATAGTAATTATCTCGGACAATAAGATCGCATTGTTCGGGATAACTACTATTATGTATTTTATATAATGTGGAAGAGTCGCAAAGACGCCTTGAAACACTCTAATCCCAAGGAGAACAGAAAAGTCAAAATAATGTCAATTTGACATCATATTGACCAAATTTATGTCATTTTTTGGTCATGATTGAAATCTCGATCTCAGATGACTTAAAAATGACTTTATATTAACTCCTTTTTATTATGTCTTTATGATTTTTAAATCGAGATTTCAATTATGATTAAAAAATGACATAATTTGGTCAATATGATGTCAAATTGATATTATTTTGACTTTTCTGTTCTCCTTGGGATCTTTTTAAGCGCATTTTAAATCTCGTACAAACACCTTTCAGACTTCTGTGTCGTTTGAACATAACGTCGTTTGATGATCAAGTGCAATGTTTAACGTACTGACATCAATACAAACACAGGGCCGAGTTACAAGCCGGCTTGTACTTGTAAGTCTGCGTTTGTATTGATGTCGGTGCCTCAAGCATCAGCGTGTTATCCTACTCCTTCCGATCGCCGTTTACCGGCTCGCGTCGGTGACACGGATTTTCTTCTCATTTTCACTTGGCAAGAGCGGCTGTTGAAGAGGGAAAAAAAAAGTCACCGGGGAATGTCGCGATTACGCGAACGCGCCGTGTCCTCCGTGTCGTCTCTAACGTGCGCATCGGCACTGTCCGTCCGACGTCGCTCGACCTTGAAACGACCGGCGGGGACTCGAGAGAGGTTTCGCCTTGGGTAATCGGTGCCGCGGACTCGAAAACTAGGCCTGCGCCCGCGGTGACGTCGCCGCGCCGCATCGCGCTTTGATGTACAGTGATTTTTCAACCGGTACGGCCGTGGGACCGTAAGCGCACCGTAAGAGGACGCTCCTTGAATGCCGTTCCCGCAAGATAGTATGTTTCTAAAGACGGCAAATCCGTCGATCCTCAGTTGGCTCCGACAGTTTGATGGGAACGGCTTTTACATGGGCGCCCTTACAACTTTTTTCAAGGGAGGGCAGAAATATAAATACACTTAGGGGTATCATTTTTGTAAGGCTCTGCCAAACGAACGTTATTTAATATTTTCAAATATTTTTTAAAGAAAATATTTAAAAAGAATATTATTTCTTTTTTTTAAATTTAAAAAGGAAATATTTAAAAGAAATATATTTTTTTTAAAGAAATATTTATGCAGATTTTTATTTTTAAGTGTATAAATTTCAAACAAAAATTGGTTAGGTTAAAATCTGGTTGTCAATAATAAAATCATTCTAAATTGAAAAAATTAAAATCCAGGGGGGTCATATACCTCTTCTTGCTCCCCCTCATAGGCGCCCATGGGCTTTTAGGGCGGCCCTAAAATTTAGGCGACCCGCTAAGACTCCCCAAATATAAAACTGGGGCACGTTATTTCAATTGTTGGCTGATTAAAACGAATTGTCTAAGACCCGGATATACCAACGTTATTTTGGCTTCAAGCGAGACTTAAAACTTTAAATTTGTTGTACCAAAGCAAAAGCGACACCTGAAGCTTATCTTAAGATAAGAGCAAATTAAAGCACTTTAGGTATCGCTTTTATTGCTTTGGTACAACAAATTTAAAGTTTTAAGTCTCGCTTAAAGCCAAAATAATAGTGCAACCGGGCCTAAAATCGATTAATGCCCGATTGCACTAATGTTATTTTGGCTTTAAGCGAGACTTAAAACTTTAAGTTGCACCAAAGCAAAAGTGACATCTAAAGTGCTTTAAGATGTCGCTTTTGTTTCGGTGCAACAAATTTTAAGTTTTAATTTAAAGTTTTAAGCGAGACTTAAAACTTCAAATTTGTTGCACCGAAGCAAAAGCGACACCTTAAAGCACTTTAGGTGTCACTTTTGCTTTGGTGCAACAAATTTAAAGTTTTAAGTCTCGCTTAAAGCCAAAATAACATTAGTGCAATCGGATTAATGCCCGGTTGCACCAATGTTAGTTTGGCTTTAAGCGAGACTTAAAACTTTAAATTTGTTGCACCAAAGCAAAAGTGACACCTAAAGTGCTTTAAGGTATCGCTTTTGCTTCGGTGCAACAAATTTTAAGTTTTAAGTCTCGCTTAAAGCCAAAATAATGTTGGTGCAACCGGGCCTAAGGATGTTAATGAGATAAGGAGGAATTAAAATACGCGCGCGCGTACGAATGCGAACCGCCGATCTCTTTTCCTCTAGGAGCGCCGTACGAAAAACGGTTGAAGAACACTGAGGCCGACGACGCCGTAGCCCGCGGAGGAGGCAGCGAGAGGGACAGATACGGAGGAGGACGAGGAGGAGGAGGCGCGCGTTCGCGGTAACGAAACAAATAGGCCGGCGACTTTCACCGCGCGACCAAGAGCGACTGTGTGGTGGCGGAGGCGCAGGCCAGCTCACAGTCAGACCCACAGCAATCCACAGTCAGACCCACAGTCCGAGAGACAGCCGACCGTTCTCGGGGCCCCGCACGCGCGTATCGTCGTCGTTGTTCCTCGTCGCGAGATCTCCCTGGGCCCGTTTCCTCGACGGGCCCGCCGCGAGATATAGCGGACGGTGATCTCGCTTCTCGGGACCAAGCACGTGGTGGAGACCGAGTGCGTCATCCTCCGCTCTTGGCGGGTCTTACCCGCGCGCCCACACGTGACCGCCACATCCGGGCCGGTCGAAAAATCATACAGTGGCATTTTTACAGCTCGTGTCTCGCGCGCGGGGAGCTCTTTCTCTCCGTCTCTTCTCCGGCGAGACCGCCAGGTGGTAGCGAACGATCCGCCGCGCTGCTCGCCGCCTTCAGCCTCTCGATCGGTCCACGTCTTTTCGGCGGAGCCGAAGATTCGTATGTGCCGCGTGACGGTGTCTGGCGCGTGTTGGTCGCTGATGAACGGTACCAACGGCATGCGTTCTCGAGGAAACCGAGGACACCGTTGATACGAAAGAGAGAGAGAGTGTGTGAGACCGAAGGGTGCGAAAAAGAAGACGCTCGCTTGGCATGAGAGAAATGCACGGGCGTGGACCAGGCGAGAGCGAGTGACACACGATGACACGACGACGACCGCCGGCCCGCAGCATCGCGTCGCTCTGCGCGATCGCTTGGGCGTTCTGGGTCGTGTTACCCGCTGAAACAGGTAAGTACAATCGCCGTTACCGTTCCGACACCTCTGGTCATAAGTGGTCGCGGTCGTAAGTCTCATGCTCGTAAAAGGGGGCTGTCGAAACGGTCGAAATGCGGAAAATCCGCAGTTTGAGTATTTAAAAATGTTCTACTCCAATAACGCCATATCGTACTTCTAATATTATTATTACAAAAATAAAGAAATAATTTAATAACAAATTTGATAATTATCCTTAACGTTTGTTATCACGGAAAAAAAATTTTTCACTACCATAGCTAATCATGATTTGCTAAACTGTGTTTGCTGTCGTGATTATAAATTTCTAAACTACAGCAAAATGTTTGCAGTAGTTTAGAAATTTATAATCACGACAGCAATGAAATAGGTATCGCAGCTAAGATTTTGCTGTCCATATATTACGACTGCAATTTAGTTATCACACGCAGTTTTTAGCTACGGCACTTACTTTTTTTTTCCGTGATGAAATAGATTGTGTATGCATTATTTGAATTATCTATTAACGCTAGAAATATTGTATATATCGAGCGCTTTTTTTGGCTATTCCCATTTTTCAGATTAATATTCTATTTCTTGAGCAAAAGATACGGTTTTTGAATTTTTTAAACTTTTTATTAACTCATAATACATAAAAAGTCAAAAAATTTCAAGGTCCTATCTTTTATGAAAAAATATTTACATAAAAAAAATTTGATACATTATCAAATATGACCATAAAAATTTGGAACGGTCAAATGTGACCGTAAAAAATTGGAACGATCAAATATGGCCGCTCGGTACTTCTAGTGTTAAAAAGTAAATTTAATAATATTATAATAAAAAGATCACACATATCCGACTATATTAGAAATAACTCTCAGTCTTAAGTTGAGTTTTATCTGGAAAATTAAAAATAAAACAGAGCGTAACGAATTTGAAGAGGATTTAATGCCAAAGTAAAAGTGCCCACATTTTGTAATAATTTATTCGTGTTAATTCACGGATAAAAGATATTTACGAAAGTTAGGGAATAAATCGAAACGCGAGAGATAGAAAAGTAATTTCACGGTAGATCTCGTTAAATTCGTTTTACATTTTTGACCTGCTTTCGGTTGTCTGCACGCTTACATCGCTTATATCCTAATTATATTTTAGCAGAAGAGCGTAACGTTCCTCTAATGATTAAGGAATCGAGAAGCCGTATTGTACATCTAAATCTCTAAATCGCCTATTGGGCGATTAGTAACTCTCACGATCTAACTTGACGCTAGTACAACCAACAATTAATTGTTTGTCCGATAGCGATATTGCAAAATTCACACAGAAAAAAAATGCTGTTGCTTCAATTAAAGTGTACGTCACGGGCTGCCACAAACATAAATAATTCATTTAATTGTATTATGATTGGAAAAAATATCTAGATTATTCTTTTAATAATCTAAACATTTGGTCCAATCATAATACAATTGAGTGAACTATTTATGTTTGTGGCAGCCCGTGACGTAAACTTTAATTGAAGCAGCAGCATTTTTTTTTCAGTGCAGGTTTCGGTGAAGGCTACGGATTTACCTATATAAAGTGACCCTGTTTTAGGAGCGGGGCATAGCTATGCGGACAATAAACAGAGGTACGATGGGTTTTACAATAATCTGGCCCATCCTGATTGGGGTGCAATCGGCAAGTAGTCGAATCTATGTACTGAAATCCGAGTACCTTCGCTGTTTCATTATTACGCACGTCAGGGTTGTCACTTTATGAAAATCCACGCGTCTTCCTTTTCACTGATTACGAGTAAATTTGCTACACGGAGAAAATTTTATATTAAAAATTACTATGTATGGCAGTAGCCGTGGACCATTGCTGGAATTATGAAAATTTTTACTATGTTTTTCACTTAATGAGTTTAATAATTATTAATATAACATAGTAAAAATTTTTCTAATTCCAGCAATGGTCCACGGCTACTGCCATACATAATTTTTAATACAAAATTTTCTCCGTGTAGCGGAGACATTTCGGAGCATCTTAACGAGTTAGAATTTTACTAGGTTTCACTCAACTTTTTATTTACAATATAATTAAAAATTAATATCGTGTTTATGTGGCTTTTGCAACTCGATATTCTCAACAAGTTGCAGAAGACTTCTCTTAGGTAGGTTCCGGTGAGATTATAATTATATAACTTACGCGGAAATTATATATATTTGTGTGATTAAACACGCTTCGTCCTTCGTTAATTTTATCTCAAAGATAAGGCTCAAGTAAGAGACGACGTCAAAACTAATCAGTCATGAAGTGATGCAAAAAATACATCTTAGGAGAATTGATGAGACAGGAAAGTGACGACCTTGCGATTATGTCTGTATGCGACACAGCGAAGGTGATTTTCCATGGAAAGTTATCCTAATACGAGTCGCACATACCTCCGTAGATAGTAGGCTAATCCGAAAGGTCCCGGCGGCATACTCCGATGGTGTATACGCGATGGCTGGCCAAGACAGGCCATCTCCCCGGAAACTCAGCGACCTGTTCATGCAAGGCGACGATGGCCTGCCATCGGTGAAAAATCGAACCGCATTGTTCGCTTTTTTCGGTGAGGATAATTACGGATAATAATACAGGTAGAGTTAGGCCCTGCGCACAATGGAGGAATATTAGATATTAGGAATAGGAATTAAAATTTTAGAATCAGTTTTCTTAATGAATATTGAACGTAACGCACAATGGATATTAATAAGATATAAGATATAAATGTCTTATACGAAACACACAACATAACTTATTATTTATCTAATAGTGTTTATTGAGGAAACTGATTCTAAAATTCTAATTCCTATTCCTAATATCTAATATTTTTCCATTGTGCGCAGGGCCTTAGAAAAAGTGCAGGAAATCACAAATCACAGTCCCCAAAAATATAAGCGATTTTTTATCAGTGACGAAAAAGACAGAAAATGTGATAGAAAGAAGTTATTAAATTGATATCTTATTTATAAAATGCTGAACTCATTTAGAGAGACAAAGAATACTAAAACTTGTTTTATATTACCGAAAGTATCCGTTATAACGATATATATAACAATATATATTACAAAATCCTTGGTTTAATAAAAATAAGAATGTGACCTTTTTATATAAAAATTATCCGAGAATTTTAGCTAAGCACTCATTATACACGAAGCATTATCTTAAGCTTTATCAACAAAAAATATCTATTTTTTAAACGTATCCATATCATATAACAGAATTTATTTAAAAAGGCATAGCTATGCTATGATTAAGATTGTACTGATGAATTGATTATACATAAATTATCATTAGTCATATCATGACCGTGCGTTTCAATACGATTTTATCTCCAGCATATACACAGTGTTTCTTAAGTATTATCCAATATTTTAGGAGTTGATTTTTGAAGTCATTTTATGAAGAAAAATTTATTTTAACATGTGGTCTCAAAAACCTCGTTTCAGAGATACAGGGTGTTAAAATTTCTATAAAATTATCGTTTTTTTTTAAATAAACGGTATTACCTTCAATAAAATACACTTGTTTATAACTTTAAATAAAACATATATCTGAATTTTATCTAATTGTTTTTGAAAGAATAGAAGTACAACTAATATCGGGTGATTAATTTAATTTAAAGATATACTTGTTCCAAATTCGATGTCAATACTTTGAAAAAAGTTGGACGTAAGAAATTAATTTTTTTAAACCTTTTCTTATTTAAGAGTTCTTAAGAAAAAACGATCATTTTATAGAATTTTATAGAATTTCTAACACCTTATCCCTGAAACGAGGTCTTTGAGACCATATGTTCACATAAACTTTTCTTCATAAAATGACCTCAATAATCCGCTCCTCAAATATTGGACAGTACTTAAGAAACACTCTGTATATTATGTTACTTGTTTTATATACATATGCTACATAATTCTCCATTTGTCCAAAGGCGGACACGTACGAATGGACAGACACGATTAATTGCCACGTCTGTCAACGTTGCCCTCATAGCTCGCCGTGAAACGTACGATATTATATAAACTGGTCTAGATCGGGTGAGCTCAACGAGCGCGCGACATATCGTAGATCTCCCTGCCGGAACTCGGTGTGACTCGCGACATCCTCGAACGGTGAATCTTTTCAGGACAGCTGGTCACGTCGGAGATAATCATGGCCAGCGAAAGTGGTTGCCCCATAGAATTTCATCGGATCGACGTGGACAAATGCGATCCGGTTTTCGACAAGGAGTGCCAAGGTAACAAGTACATTCCGTTCCTCCGTGCGGATTACGACCGCCAAACCGGGCGCAGCCCCAACAGTCCACGGGAACAGGTAATTCCCGGTTTTCTCGTACGGGTCAACCATTCGCGCGAATCACTCCATGTGGCTTACTTCCGGGAACGGTATAGACTTTCGATTTTATCTGACTTTCGCCGGTTATGATAACGATACCGTACGTCCTAATTGATCTCTATCTGTGAATTGCAGTCACGTTTGAACGAACTATCGCCGGATACTACGGCGATAGGTCATTCTTGTTGCGGAACACAATGTTTTTTTCTCCCTTTTTCTTTTCTTCCTCATCGAGAGCGGTTAAACGCTTCGTCGACCCCCGTGACGGTGATCCGTGAGAAGTAGCTCTGAATATACGTGAGATTGCAGATAAATAAAGTCACGAGCTGGATCGATGGCAGCTTCGTCTATTCGAGCAGCGAGGCGTGGGCCAATACAATGCGCGCGTTCAAGAACGGCAGCCTTCTCATGGAGCAAACGAGACAATTCCCCGTGAGGAACACCATGCGCGCGCCCCTCTTCAATCACGCGGTGCCGCACGTCATGCGAATGCTCAGCCCGGAGCGTCTATATCGTAAGCGAGGATCTGCGTGTATAAATTCAGCTTATAAATAGCCCGAAGACTTTCTCAAGAAATTCGTAACCGCGCTCCGCCTAGCTGGATATTATCTAACCGATTTTTAATTGCACGCCGTGGCTTTTCTCACCTTTCATTCGGCAAGTAAACATCTCGGTTGAATTAAGATCGGAGGATATGAAAAAAAAATTTTGTTCAAATGGAAAGCGTTCTGTTGAAGCAATTTTGCTGCTTGTTAGTAGCTAGAAAGTTTTAACTGGCGGGGAGCCTTCGTCTTCACTTGCTTATTAATCAGAAAGTATTGATACTTCGACACGTTACATCAAAACATTGATTTCGCTTGTTAATTGTGTGAAACAAAGGTGCGAATTCGTGGTAGCCTGATATAAATATAATTTCGACGGCCATTCACTTTATTATTGAAGCAATATCTCTTCACAACGTTTTAGCAAGATGTTCGCTCCAATAGTCGTTCGATATTTTTATTGTGAGAAAAATTGATTTCGCTTATTAATTGTGTGAAAC
>NJRP01000218.1:344023-354890 GCA_003063835.1 Aphaenogaster floridana | reverse complement strand
AGAGAGAGAGAGAGAGAGAGAGAGAGAGAGAGAGAGAGAGAGAGAGAGAGAGAGAGAGAGAGAGAGAGAGAGAGAGAGAGTGAGTGATACACGTAGCCCCCTTGATACAATACGACTTTTGTTTGAAACATTTTTTCATATAACAAATAGTTTACGGGTAATTAAAAGTGGTCAAGTTAGGTGCCTCACCTTGTATTCTCCTTACTTTCAGATAACTAACTCAATCACTTTTATTTTCTAAACAAAGTTGCTAAATTAATAATGTTGTCAACAAAATCAGAATCAATTAAAGTTTCTGTTTCAACAGTTGCAAATATAGACCAATAGAATATTTTTCACATTAATAACATTACTAATTTAACAACTTTAATTAAACAATGTAGCAAACTGTAACAAACTGTGTAAATCTTTAATTATTTAGATTAGATAGATTAGATGGAATTTGATATAAAGGAACTAGAAGTATGCATTCAAGATATACAGTTCAAGATACATATTAGAACAAAAATGGAAACAAAATTGATATTCAAGAAGTTGATAAAAGATTTATAATTATCTCGTTATTTTGAATCGTAAGATGATTCTTTTGACGCTGCGGGGGGTCTGATAGCACCTACTGGCATTGGCAAGCTGTACGAGCAGTATACCGGTGTAGAGGGAAGCCTTCTGGGCGTTCTGTGAGCGGAGATCTGCGCGAAACGAATGAGTTTTCGTTCGATCCGTGGATGTCCTCTCGCTGAACAGAGTATAGACCGAGCGTGTCCTCTTGTAAGCACTGTAGCTCAGGTAGAAAGGACGAAAAGGTGCCGTCTACTTCTCTCTAGTGGGCGATCAGTTTTCTCCTCACTCTTTCTTACCCCCACTCTCTCCTCGTTAGAAAGAGAAAGGTAGACGGCACTTACTTCCCGTCCTTTTCTACCTACCTGAGCTTCAGGTCTGGCGTCTCACGCTCGGTCTAGTATTACCATTGACATATAGTATGGACTATGCAATTCCTACATAAAAGCCTTCAAAAAGTGTCCGGTAGAATTAGACAAAGAGAGAACGAGGTAGAGGTCAATTGCTCTCTCTTTCTAATGATTGCTTCTATTGATTGTTTTTGTCCCCATCCAGAGGCTGTAAGGGACATACTGCTAGATAATAAAAACAGAAAGAGATAGAAAAAAGAGACAGAGCTTGACTTCTACCGGTCACTATCTCTTTTTTTTCAACCGGTCATATTTTTCTAACTTGGGGCTCTATTCTGTACTTGGCTACCGACGGTGTCGTTAACTAACAACAGCCAATGGCAAGGACAATGCTGATGAAAAGCGCAACTCTCATAGGCTATCACTCGCTAACGACACCGACAATCGTCGGTAGCTAAGTACAGAATAGGGCCCCTGAGCGCAGTCCATATTATATGTCGATGAGTATTACTATGGCTGCAATCCACTTGATGTTACAAATGCTTCAAAGCGTTCAATTGACCAACCAGAACAAAGAATTCTACCGATCGACCAATCAAAGAATGCTTCAAAGCATTTGTAGCATCAAGTGGATTGCAGCCTATGTCTATGGTATCAGTCTATCAACAGACAGCGACCGAATGTAAAGCCATGTATCCACGATGCTAGAATTTGGTCCAAGTTCTCGGTCCGAGAAACCAATAAAATTGCCGCTTTTCCGTAAAAGCAAATTTCTCGACCCGAGAACTTGGACCAAATTCTAGCATCGTGGACACAAGGCTTTAGAAAAGTAAAGGTACCATTTCTTGCGCAGCGTGCTGCTGCAACAATTCGCTGCTATTAATTGAAAATTAGTAACTGGATGATGCAAAATAAATTTCACCATATTTCGCTTCATCGTTGTAAAGTTTAACTGAACGAACAGCACAGTTGAAAAAGAACACGCAACCTCTATGGCCGGTATTCATAATCCGTCTTTATTTTAAAACCGTCTTAAGTAATATCTTAAAATACTAATATAGCTCTGTGATTGGCTTATGACATCTTAAGACTGTACTTAAGATAGTCTTAAATATAAGATCCGACTATGAATATCGGCCTATGGGGATTCAGCCTGAAGGCTATAAGAAGTTCTAATAAAAAAATAGTCCTATCTAGACACATAACAAAAAATGGCATTGAGTGAGGTATAAAAATATATTTATCATTATTAAATTTTTGTATAATGTCAAAAATGGGAGCTTTTCAGCAAGAGACACATGCATCGACACAGAGCTGCGATTTTGTAACTCGTTATGCCGTCGTTACGTGATCATAACGACAGTTGCGCAGCTTTCTTACCTTACGTCGTTATGAGCACGTAATGACGGCATAACGAATTACAGAATCGCACCTCAGGAGTAATTCTATTATTGTCTTTCACTGAATATCGAACAAAGATAGAATGACTCCTATGTCAATATGTGTTTCTTGCTGGAAAGCTCCTATTATAGATTTTAAGAATTGAATTGTTGCAGCTACCCCTTTTCATGAGCAGCAAATACGTTTAGTTACGTGACTGATTTGCTGCTGCAGCATACTGCGTATGAAAAGGCATCTTAACTAGCAAGTCTCAGTATATAGGGTATATACACCCGTAGACAACGATTCGTTCTTTCCTAGATCTAGTGAAGCAAATCCACAAGATGCCTCCCTGCTCTATTTACATCATATACAGCGTGAATCAGTTAAAAGGCCGGTATTCATAGTTCGTTCTTATTTTAAGACCGTCTTAAGTAACATCTTAAGACGCTAATGTGGCTCTGTGATTGGTTTATGACATCTTAAGATTGTACTTAAGATGGTCTTAAATATAAAAAACGGACTATGAATACCGGTCAAAGTGTTACAAACTTATATCTCGGAAACAAAGCGTTTTAGAGAAAAATGTTTCAAGTAAAGCTTGCTCTGTTTCGAAGGGGACATCTCATGATGGACACATGTTTTGACGTAGAACTACGTCTTTCTCCGGGTGTAGGGGGTAACATCGGAAGCACGGATGCAATATTTCGCACAAATCTGTCGATTACCAAAAAACAAGGTGGAAAGTTTTCGTTAGCTCACCTTAAGTGTGCACGCGTGTGTCTGCGTGTCTTGAGAAATATTCGAAGAATCCGAAATCCAACAAAATACATCATGTACATATGTACGTCTATCTATCTATCTGTCTTCTGTCTATCTATATATCTCTGTCTGTTTATCTAACTATCTATTTATCTATCTACACACACAATGTCTGGTATATAAAATTGTAAATAAAATTCTGTTATGAAATATGACACGAATTACACATTGTCTAAAATGAGTTTAATAGTACTTCTACAAAATTATTCCAGATGAATCTAATTAAATTTTGTTACGAATAATTACATTTCTTCCCCGATGTGTCACGTTGAGGAATCTCTTCAGTGAAAATATAAAACGGTTACTGTGTATGTCAAATAAAGGGTAAATATAAAAGGAGACAAAACGTGTACGGGACGCATTGGACGGTCTTTGTCCCTCGGGACGAATTCGAAATGCATTCACGTTCCGTACGAACAAAGTACAGTGGTGGTTACCGATTCCCATTGGGATTTCCTCTTCTGTCCGCTCCTCGCCCGTCGGAATCGAAATGCCGACTACCCTTACAAAACCATCGTCTTCCGATTTACATTACTCCCACGATTGCATGGTTATTCCTGCGAAGATTAACCCTTTCGCTATGCCGCGCTTGAGACGAAAAGCGCTTGCTGTACGGGACGAGTCAGTTACTATTCAACAGCGCAAAACGCTCTATCGCTATGTAATAAATTGTATCATTGTATGGACGTATATACAGCCCATGTAGCACAGCAGCGCGTGCAAAGCGTTTTGCACGCGCTGCTGTGCTACATGGGAGGGTGTTCCAGGAGGAAAGGTCAATATTCTGGGAGGTGATAGTATCGGTTATTTTAAGCAAAAATGTTCATATGATCGTGTGTCCTATTCTCAACAGTTTTCGAGATAGAGCTATTTGAATGTACAATTGCAAAATTACTGATAAGAAAAAAATACTACGTACTATTTCTAATATTTATTGTTCAAGTGATACATTTTTTACAGATTATAATAAATTTTCAAAAATTCCACCGTTAACATCAATGCATTTTTCAACTCTTGTGCGAACACGGTGTGTTACTCGTCTGAGTACATCGTGACGTTCCTTTACGCGGGCAATAGCATCCATTATTGGATGCATTAATGTTAACAGTAGAATTTTTGAAAATAATTTTTGAAAATATTATAATCTGTAAAAAATGTGTGTCACTTGAACAATAAATATTAGAAATAGTACGTAGTATTTCCTTCTTATCAGTAATTTTGTAACTGTACATTCAAATAGCTCTATCTCGGAAACTGTTAGAAATAGGACACACATTCATATGAATATTTTTACTTAAAATAACCGATACTGTCACCTCCCAGAATATTGACCTTTTCTCATGGAATACCCTGTATATACGCCCTTCGTATATAAGAGTTTATTTTCAGAGGGTGTATACATACGCATTTCGTAATGATCACTTTTAGAGAGCGTATATATACGTCCTTCGTATAGAATAATGTCAAATTCGCGTTAAGGAGATACATTAGGATAATAAGTAAAAAAAATCAATTTTTTAAATTTTATTATTTAAAAGTTCAACTATTAAAGAATATATTTCTAGAATGTCGATTTGAGAAAGAATTATGAAGTTATCGAACATTTCCGAGAGCGCGTTAAGTAAGAAGATATTAACTTTAAACAGATACAGGCAGCTATGCTTGCCTCATTGTCTGGCTTACTGACTCATTATTATCTAGAAAAACTAGACAGTGATATGTATCATACGAGTATAATTTTATTAGCTCATAAATAATCCGACACTAGATTCAATTTCTAGTCGGATAAATTTGAAATTTTTCTTAAGGACACATCATCTAAAAGGTCGCCAAAGAGAAAAGCTATCACTTAAATATTTTCCAAATTACGATGATACCAAATTGTTAAATTTTCTAATTTAATAACATTTAAATATTATAGCGTTATCCTTTGCATCGTTTGTAAAAACAAAATAATTTCGCGGTGAACAGATTGACAGTTTCAAGCTTGCGATTTATTGTGAATGGTACGGAGGAAAAAAAATAAGAAAGAAATGTGTTTGTTGGAAGTAAGGAAGAGAAAAGAAGCGGGGGAAAAAGAGAGATAGCAGAAAAAAGAAAACGACGACACATTAAATTCGCATTAATGGTGAGAAAGGCTCAAGAACGGTTTTCTTTCGTCCGCGCTCGAATCTCTCGAGTATCTTTATTTTCTCCGTTACTGTTGTAAGGATTACCATTGTATTGTTTCCAATGTTCATTCCGAGACGAAGTAATCGACGGCTATCAAAAAACGGGGGTTTTGTTTCGTGGAAGCAAAATCAATCGATATATTGTTACGTCCTGAGGACTCCACGATTCCTCTCTTTCGGAAACTTCCAGATAATTTTTTTCTTAGAACAAGAAACACTTAAAACATACGTGACGGATACCAAGCGGCGAGCGAGTTTAATCCCAATAATATACTTTCTCGTCAATTTGAAAGATTTCTCATTTTATTACTTTCATTAGTTTAAATAAGAGTCACGAGAAATTCTTTGGCGACACGTTTTGAACATAAAGAGCAGAAAGACAGAGGTTTTATTAATTTCGTCTAATAAACGTAAACGCCGCGGCGCCAAACTAATACCTATATACTCGTATGTGCTACAAAAAAAACCGATACTCGAATGTGTAACGTTCGAAATGTTGTCTTAATTATAAATGCGTCTCGACGCGCGGCAGGAATTTCTGTAATCCCCGCTAATAAAATGCGGGAGGTTTCTATCTTATAGAAAAATCGGTAATTATTTATAAAAACGGAGCATCCTCCGATGACCTTGACATATATTGTCAAGGTCATGACCGTGAACAACATTCCGAAGATTTTAGCCGTCGGTCGTTGTTCGTTAAAAAGTTATTAACAAAAAAAGTTTAGGAAATATAGCAGTTGTTTTGAGTATCATATTCCTGTCTCTTATACACATCTAGATGTGTATAAGAGACAGGTGTGTGTGTGTGTGTGTGTGTGGGATATGATACTCAAAACAACTGCTATATTTCCTAAACTTTTTTTGTTAATAACTTTTTAACGAACAACGACCGACGGCTAAAATCTTCAGAATGTTGTTCAGGGTCATGACCTTGATAATATATGTCAAGGTCAAGGTCATCGGAGGATGCTCCGTTTTTGTAAATAATTACCGAAAAATCTTATCAATAGATAGGATCCCAGGCCACAACCGACGTTTTTTTGCTACTTATAAATATAAATTCTGACGTGCGCTGGAGACTCGTTCAGACCTACTAATAAAATAGAAATCGCCGACGAGGGGGAAGATAGACAGAAAAAGCAATGTTTTCTAAAAGATCGTTGGGAAAGCGATGTCTTTTAAAAGGAACCTATTTAAAATTTGATCCAAATCGGAGCATGGACGTTTTCGGAAGAACAGCCGCCGGGGGTGGAGTGAGGTGGATCTCGCTTCGCGTAAAAAGTTGTAAGCTTATGTGGCACCTCGCTTTGCGTGGGAATTACAAACCCATATGAAAATTACGTTTTATTTATGAAACTTCTTTTGTTAATAACTTTATAATAAAAAACGAGTGACGGCTAAAACCTTTGGAATGTTGTTCAGAGTCATGACCATGACAACATATGTCAAGGTGAAGGTCATCAGGGTTGCCTCCCTTCATCGCCATATTTACCATTTTTTAAATATTTTGGACATTGGCTTATTTCAGCCATCTTCTGTTTTGAAGTTTTTAAGTATAAATTCTCACAAGACAACAGCGGATACCGTTTATGCGCTGTTTCCAAACACTTTCGTGTCTATCAGTCTTGCAATTTTAGGATTCATATTTACCATCCGTTTCGCGTTCCGGACTAAAGCTGTACATCAAATCTTTAATCTCTAAAAAGTCAATACAGTTTCGTAAAATAATAGATGTGTGGTTTTAATTTCTTCGCATTTGTATCTCCGTAATATTCGTCGCCACGATCATAGATCTTTCTCTCTCCGTTCTTTTCTCTTTCCTTCTTCTAAAACGAGAACTATCAGCTGCGTGATCATCATTTGCACTGATGGACACGATATCGCTGTTGTGGCGTTTCTTTCCTCCCTCCTTTCTTCTTTTTCTCTCTATCTATCCATCTGCTATACCTTTGTCTGCAATTTTTTCCTTATGTTTGTAGTACGCGTCGCGCCGCGAGAAGAAACTCGTCTGGATTTAATTTAACTTGAAAAAGTCGCGTGCAGAATTTTAATCCCATCGCCTCCTCTCGCTTGCATCTCACCGTCGTTGTTGCGGATGATTCTTCCCGCGCTGTCTTCTTGCTGTGACATGACCAGAATGTCAATGCGGTGACGTGTTGCGTAACCATCGTACGCCGATCCGCAAGTATTATTAAGGAGATTCTCCAGTCTTTTCATATTATACTATAAGAACTTGATCAAAGAGAATAAGTTTATAATTAATAATTTAGGTATTCTCAGGGGTACTCCTGAATATAAAAAAAATTTTTTAAAAAGTTTTTTAAAATAATTTTCTAAAATAGTATTGAATTTTATGGGGACGAGAGTTTTAAGTAATTTAATCGTAAACACACAAAATATAAGAATTTTGAAAAACTATACTCATATGAAAGAATGGAATTTAAAAAACATTTTGGAACTAAAAAATGAAATTTCACACCGTATCATTTTTATGCAAGAGTATAAAATGTACATAAATTTTTTATATAATTTTCTTTAAATATGACGTCACAGTAGTCGTCTATATTTTGTCACTTTTTGAGACAAACGAAACAAAGGATGATACAAACAAGTACAAAGTACTAATAAACTACATTAAAAATTATTACTATTTATAAGTCGGGCAGGTTCGCATCGGTAAATAAAAGAGATACCCTAATCAAGTCAACATTTTTAAACAGCTTTTACGGATATTGGTGATAATTGAAAATAATTCTTAACATATCGAAAGTTGTCGATTTCGATTTCGATTCGCATGCACGAGGAATAGGGTGGAAGTTGATCAGAAGGCAAAGAGAGGGAGAGCGGGAATAGCGTCAGAAGGAAGAGGAAGTCGAAAGCTGCGGCATTGGCGAACTCCCGAGTTGTCGGAAGGGCGGACAAAGAAACCACGGTAGTATTAATAGTGGAGTTCTCGACGAGAGTCGGGGCAGGAGTGAATCGAGTCTAGCTGGCTGGTTAACTGACGACGAGGACGACGTTACCGGAGCGGTAACGAGCTTGCCGGAGACTAAATAATGCCCGGTGCCGTTGAATGGTCGTGAATCGCCGTCTGCCCTCGTGTGTTCTCTCGTTGTATTTCGCGTTAAATTACTCGCGCCACCACCCGCGGGAAAACACAGCCCGTGCCCTTGGTACTTCTTTTTATTTGAAATCGGCGCTACATGTGTGTGTGTGTAAACAGCGACAGCGCATAAAAACCAGTGCGACCGGATTTTGTCTTTGAATACATATGTAGGTGTATTCGAGAAGCGAGAACGATGCGGGAACGGCACGTGCGTTGCTCAATCCGCGCGACGTGGCGCGACTCTATCGCCGTCGAAGTGCGCTTCGGATAATTAGATTGTCGGATCCCGGGCTTCGCAATGTGATAGCGAGAGCTATTTTTCCGATCGGCCCCGCCGAGGAATTACGATCGCCGCAGCCGGCTTTGCGGAAGTACGTATGTCTAGGGGAGAGTTGCTGAATGCGTACCGGTCGCTTAAATCGTATCTCATCAATATTTTATATTATTACTTAATATAAGCAACATTTAGTAACAAAAATATAATGTAAATGAGAAATAAATAATATAGATGAAAAATTAACAAGTTACATCTTATTTTGTGCGTGTAACAACACTTTGAAACATCAGGTACAGCTGATGTTAATTTTCGATCAATTTATGCTGATAATAATGTAATCATACAATTTTATTCTGAATTTTTATATTTTCATAAAAGAAGGTTTATTGTAAAATATTTTACATTGATTGTATATACACCCTTACGAAAAAATACACTCAATCATACGTTGACGGTCCGAAATAACCATCAAATCGAGTGTAAACACTTAAATTTGAGTGTTTCATGAAGGTTTACACTCAATTTAATGGTTATTTCGGACCGTCAACGTATGATTGAGTGTATTTTTTCGTAAGGGCATATTTGCAATTATTATAAAGATTATATATATATATATCAATATTTTTATAAAATCTATCAAGTTTTCTAAATCGTACCATCACAAGGTTTCCTACACAACATTTCCTATATTGTACCGGTAGGATTTAGGAACTCGTATTTATATAATCGTGCTTATATGAATACAAATGTCAGTTGCAAAAAATAAATTCAGGCCAGTTTTATTTCGATGTCCTTACTTTTTTATTACTGTTATTTATTAATTATTAAATACTTGATCCTTTTTTGATAAATTATTAATGAAATAGGTATTAGATAATGATTCTTTTTATTAACCTTATATTTTTAATTATTTTTATTCACATAAATTCGATACTTTCAAGGAGATGTTATTTAGAAGACCCATATGTACGATTTAGGTGATCGGTTGTCTAAATTGTACCTTTTGCAGCATGTTACAAAAAGACTTATGACAAATTAATTTGTTATTGGTGAAAAGTTAAAAACATGTAATAATAGATACTTGAAACATTAAGTTACAATTTCCAACGTTTATTTGCGTACAAATCAATATATCAAATGGGAAATATAATAAAAAATAGCTTAAATAATACGCATTCGGCAACTCTCCTCTATCACTATTTCGATATTTTAGATGAATACGAAAGTTCATGGAATTGTTTTTAAGAACTAAATAAATTAAATCTAAATCAAGTTTTTTCTCACTTTAAAATAAATTTTTCTAAAGTGAGTCGTTTTCCAAATTCTTATCAAGTTTTATATCTTTAGACTTTATTTAGCGAAGCAGCGAAAATGCGTTAATTCGAGGCTGCCTGATGTATTTAAGCTCGTTTCGTTAATACAATTTTGTGGTCGATCGTTGATGCTCGCCAATTGAATCGAAAGAAAAATTGATGGAGTTATATTACACTTTATACATCATGTTGCATGGTGATGCCGCAGAGCGCGTGGTGGACTAAATCATTGCAAGTTATTGAATCACGGTTAGAACATTGGAACGCATTCATCCATGAATGTGTTTTTATGAGATCCTTTTTGCTGCGTGGCAACAGAACTGCTCATAGTAATCAATCGAAATCGCTAAAAGAACTAATAACTAATGACTCGTACCAGGAATGAAGAATGCGTCATATTTAAGATGGCGCAGCTTGCCACTTAAATAAAACGTTCAGTAGTTTATCTTTAGATGTCAATATATAAAGTATCCTTTCTTTAAAAAAATTTGTTTTTTATTCACATACACAAACACAAGTGCCAGATATACAAAACTGATGCCTCTATCTTAAATGAGCTTTATATAAGTTCTATACAAATAAATAATGTACGTCTAATTTTATAGACATTATTGAAATAATTATGTTGCAGCCCGACAAGTTATACTTATCCTTGAAAATTTCTATTATATGCAACTTGCAATTTCAAGACATGATATCTCGCACTCAAAATCTAACTCTCTGTATTAGCAATAAAACTAGATCAAGTATTAAGTATATCAGAGTTATTTCTCAAAACTATTGGTACAATGCACATTAAATCTGTAAGATTCCATCAGCACTTTTATTATAACATCATTGCTACAGCAATAATAATCACGTCAGAAAACTGGACGAAACCTTAACTCTGT
>NJRP01000218.1:240265-253198 GCA_003063835.1 Aphaenogaster floridana | reverse complement strand
GAGAGAGAGAGAGAGAGAGAGAGAGAGAGAGAGAGAGAGAGAGAGCTTCATTCCGTACAACCAAAATTGCTTGCTTTGAAATAATTTTATCCGGTACCGAGTGCATTTGCAAATTGCTAGCTTGCAAAAAACACTCTTGCAAATTAATCAATTGTAAACTCAACTCTCTTACGCAGACTTTTCGCCTAACTTCTGACTGCTTCATTGCACGGAAAGAACGATTTTGCTAAAGTATCTAAAAATTTAGCCAGATACAGATCTGAAAATTATTATGTTGGACCATCCAAAATAATTATGTGTAGGACGCTCAAACATAATGCTGCAAAAAATTTTGACATCCTAGCAGACAGCTTGAGCGTCCTACATAATTATTTTAGATGATACAACATAATTATTTTCTGATCTGCATCTGACTAAATTTTTAGATACTTCAGCAAAACCGTTCTTTCTGTGTGCGCTTGTAAACGCCCGATTCGATTTGTAAAAATAATAACCAATTAAAAATTGCAAGTTACTGTTTATAAAAAATAGTTATTTTAATATTATTATTCTTACCAGTTAAGATTTTAATTTTTGTGTTTTCAATATTAACATGGTGGCCACTAAAAAAAGCGAAAAAAATTCCCTGACTTTTCCCTCACTTTCCCTGACGAAATTATAATTTTTCCCTGACTAAAATTCAAATTAATAGTCAAGTGCCAATACGAATAACTAATTAATGAAGTTCCGAATTAATCGTATCCAAAAACATGTTTATATCTGCTTAATGGTGATGGAAAATTGTATTTATACAACTAAGCCACAGAGATTAACAATAGGATTGATTTTTTAAAATTTTGTTGCATAAACGTTTACAGCGAACATTACTCACATTTGGTCAATAGTTTTATTTAAATTTTCTTGTATGTAGAATACAGTCCATCTACAAACGTACATACTAACTAGATAGAATATCTTTTATAGGAACTAAAAAACTTAAACAATAGCAAGGAACTTTGAAACTTTGGAATAAACAGTAACGTATAAGCGTTGCGCGGTGCACAGCGCTCATTAAAGAGATGTACCCGGGAAGCAATTTTTCTTTTACCAAATTTATAAAAATGCCGCTTGCGTATACGAAATATTTTGACGTAAATGTACTTCAATTTTCAACATTTTATTTTGATTAATTAAAAATTCCCACTATGTGAGAAAAAATTATTCTTTGAACTTAATTTTTTTTCTTTTCTTATGAAGGAAACTTTGTTTCTTCTCGTTTCCCTGACTAATTAAAAAATTCCCTGACTTTTCCCTGATTTCCCTGACATTTCCCCGATTTCCAGGTTTTCCCTGGCCAGTGGCCACCATGACTAAATAGTTTAATATTTCTTAAAAATTTACGCGTAGAAAATGATATCAAAATGGATATTCTTCAATTATCTATAATTTTGTACAAAAAGGAGTACACACAATTTTTAAGCTGCCACTTTTAAGCTACACTGTTATACAATTTTACACCGGTTTCCGTTAAAGTGTAACCTACGTTACTTTGACGTGCGAAAGATCCTTCATCACGATCACGTTTTTGTACGTTCATAAATATTGATGAATCGATATCCCTTTTTTTCGGACACGCCGGGCAAGTCCGTACAACGGGTGTCGACTATAGCCGCTCACTATCCATACATAAATATTCATCCAGCGGTATTCTTCTCTATCCCACGTGGCCCTAGCGAGTACGTGGCCGGTTATCGTTAAAATTTGATATCAAAATTGTGCGCCAATTTCAACGTCCGGCGTAATTCATTTGACGGAATATCCGGAGAACGCGATATTTATGCCTCGAAATATCTGGGGAATGCTAACTAATAAAAAAAGCATGAAATACATCTGTTTTAGTAATAAAACGATACCGCTAAAATGTAATGCCGTTAATTCCGGTCGGAAAATAAAGGCACGATAATTCCATTAATCGAAAATCCCGTTTGATCATCAATTTCAGGAGAGGTACGGCCATTAACGAGAAACATTTTTATTATCATTTTTTGAATTAACGAGCTCTCTCTTGTGTATAATGCGTAAATTCGCGCCAGCATAAAATTTATGAAGCTGCGCAAAATTTTCATGTGGAATGTATCAGATTTTCGCACACAGTTGGGAACGATCTTGCAGTGCGTGTCTTCGATCATTCACCTTCTTCAAAAAAGCCCCCCCCCCCCCACGCCCCGTCACATCGCCGAGTTTAATAAAAATCAACGATGTCAGGAAGCTTTCGCAGCAAACGCAACAGAATGTCAGTCGCACCTGCAACCGCCTGAACGTTTAAGATAACTTAAGGCCATAGCACACAGAAAAACGTAAGCAGTAAGACTTAAGCAGTAAGCAAATTGACCAATCATAGTCAAGAATTGTCGAAAACGCGAGGTTACCATTTTAAAATTCTCGGTTCTAATCGACCAATTCGCTTACTGCTTACGATTTTCCGTGTAATATGGACTTTACGTTACGGTTAACGCGACAATTTACTGCCAAATTTATCGCCCGGACGGAGTCTAGCCGACTTACTGTCGGGATGAGCGACATTTGTTTCGAGTTAGGCAGAATCATTAGCTCTGGGCTTCCTGTACTCTAAAGAGAAAGGAAAAGAGAGGGTGAGAGAGGGGGGGATGGAGAGGAAACGCGGGGGAGACTCATTTTAGATGCGTCAACAGATGTTCGCGCGCGGACATTTCTGCTCTCGTCAACGGCATGTTCTACAATCTACATTCACTTCACATCCGAATCCAAGCGTCCCGCTGTCACAATCAAAGCCGCGGATAGTTCCGGACGTTAAACATTCTCCAAGACACTCGTCGTACATCCGACGTTGATCGCATCGATTGTATTATTTACGCCAATAGGTATTATGCAAATATATGTCATTATGCTTGCACGGCTATACACGCATATAATTGCAACGAATTATTCATTCGACAGCGTCGGTGTAATGTGTATACGGAAAGAACGGTTTTGCTGAGGTATCTAAAAATTTAGTTAGATGCAGATCTGAAAATAATTATGTTAGACCATCAAAATAATTATGTAGGACGCTCTCAAGTACCATGATGATGCTGCAAAAAGTTTCGATATTCTAGCAACCAGCTTGAGCGTGCTACATAGTTATTTTGATAACTATAACACAGTTTAACAAAAAATGACTTTTTTCGAACACCAGAACGAGACTAGTCATTTCCCGTAGTTGTTTTGGACTAAATACGAATCTTTTTCAAATTGGTTTTCAAATTGCTCCATCACGTCACAATTTTGAAAAATTTGCAGTTAAAGTTGCAAAAAGACTATTTTCACCGAGATTTTCACATATTTTGTCATGTTATAACTATGATATGTGACGTGCTGGAGAAGTTTTATTGCAATCAAAATGTATGTTGTTAAGATTTTCAGCTCTTAAAAGGAATTTTTTATGTCGGCTATCGTTATAATAAGATATTCACGGTTAAATATGGGATCTATTGCGAAAAAGCTGAATTAGATCGTTGACGATTTACCAAATAGCTTTTAATTATGTTTATTTAAATTTAAGGGTTTTTTAGATTACTGAATTGATTTACTGATTTATGTGTTGTTTTTTATTTTACTTTTACTATTTCCTATTTTGTGCCTTTTAGAAAATAGTAAATAAACAATAGAAAATAGAGACAACTTATTTATCTATGATATATCGAAATGTAAAATAAATACCTTATTTCAAGTGAATGTAGGTATAAATGTTAAATACTATTTTCTTTTGTATACAGTAGTGCTCAAAAATCTTTTGACAAATAGTATTCTGTGAATTACTTTATTAATATCAATACTATACATATATATTAAACTTTATAATATAATCTTTGCATATAATAACACATATGTTTAACAAAAATATATCTTAGCAAATATTAATAAATATTACATAAACAACGTAATAGCCCTGTTTACACATAAAAACTAATTGCCAAAAGACTTTTGAGCGCTACTGTATGTACTACACAAAATACTTATTTCAAATAGTGTTTTTACAGATATACGCTTTAAATAAATAATTCTATTGAATCCTTTCAATTTTTTCACGGCACTCTGAAAATATTTATTACTATTTTCCATTTCAACTTACTATTTTCCCCAGCAGTGAAAATTGCTCGTGTGCGATATTATAATTCTTTAATGATAGACAAAATTTCCAAATTTCCTTGTTACATCGACGTTATTTGCGAAGAATCTTAACATGATGTCTTCTTCATCGAGTGTGCAATCAGGATTCTTCGTGCTTTTCCAAAGAAAGCCAAGGGACGAGACGAGAATCACGCCACACTCATCCGGAAATAATAGGAACAATTGCTTTATGGTTCGTGCCTCGTCCGTTACACGTGCCGATACACTGGCATGTACGCACTATATTTATGACCACGTAGACGCAAAGAGGAATTTATCTAACGGGTGGCAGCGATATGAAGATCTTATTCAATATTTATGGTCTCTAGAAGTCAACTTGAGAATGGCCAAAGCAAATGGTTCATAAACGAGAAGCGACGACATTCTCAGCGCGTGCCTCATTCACCACACAGCATGCTTATCCAAAAGACGTCCAGAAGATGTCCCGAAGTTATCTTTAGGATATCTGTGCATGCTGTGGGTCGTAAATAACGATGCGACATTTACTAATTGTACTTTAACGGAATAGGGTCTCTCTGATCGACGCAAAAAAGGAAGAAAAGAAAGTCAAATTATCCGCGATGAAATCCAATCATCTCGACGACATTTATCTCGATTATTATTTATCTCAATTCGCCGTCACCTACAAACGCATTTTCCCTCGTACTCCACGCGACTACTCGCGTCCGCCGCCCTCCCGCCATCTTTCCCGAACGTCCGTAATCCCTCCAGATTGACTTAGGGATTTTCCAGAAAAGTCCTTCCTGTAGGACAGTCGATCTGATCGGAGCCGTTCTCGCGGATCCCTTCGTCCATCGCGCTATACTCATCCCCGTCTTCCTTTCCTTCGAACCTTCACCCATCCCCCCCTCTCTCTCTCTCCCGTCCTCCCATCTCGTTGCCTTCGCCATTGTAATGAGGAAATATCGGCGGAAGCGTCGCCGGTGGAATCGCCGATGAATTTCGTGCTTCCTTCACCCGGAAAGGGCGCCACTCCCGGACTGGGTTTCCCGGTTTTTCATGCCGATCGTTACCGATGATCTATGGCGTAGGTAGGAAGGATCACGCGGCCTCCTCCTCCTCCTTCACCTTCTCTTCCTCCTCCTCCTTCGCCAGCTCCCTTCGAGTGATTTATTCTACCGGGTACACCCGGAATACTCATGGAGACTGGTAAACACGAGAGATGAGGACACGGGGCTCGCCCGCCCGCCGACCCGTCGACGGATTTATCGTTATTTTTCGGCGCCCCGTTACTTCGCGGCTTCCGCGCCGTCGCCATTGTTCCGCCGATCGTGCATCAACGGCGAGGCTGAGCGTTAAATCTAAGCGTCCCGGCGGCACGAGATGCTTAGATTCGCTTTCTCGATTTTGGTCGGGGTCGGGGGGCGAGGTTTCGGGAAACGAACGAGGGTGGAATAAAGCGAGACCGAGAGTAATATAGATCTAAGCTGCAAAGAGTAAATTTCGAACGAAACGAAAGAAAACTCTAGAATGCGCTGTAATCGAAAAGTCAAACGTAACGACCAACTTGATCTTCTAGAAACTCGAAAGAAACTTAAAAAATTAAAAAATTAAACATGATTATTTCTTTTAATAAAAAAAAAAAGTTAAGATAACGTTACACTCAACCCTTCTGTCGAGTCGATTGCAAATACTATCTTGCTCGTTAACCTGTTGCTTCATAATTTTAGCAGAGATAATTACGAAAAAGTAATTTCTTAGAACTAGTGTACTCGTTCCAACTTTGTCGTTATGATTATTAATAACTTATACAAATGAGAGACTTGGTTTCGTGCCATTTTAGTGTTTTAATTAGTCAAATACAGATGTGCTTACATCAAACTAAATTTCTCTTATAATTAAACTAAATTCTTACGATTTATTATTTTTATTATACATTTTTAAACGATTTTTATTATACATATATGTATATGTATTTTTATTATTTAATTGTTATTTTATTATATTTTCTATTTTTATTTTCTCCGGTAAAAATAGACGGATCAATATCCGCAATTCGATTAAAACAATCGCGTAACAAGCCTGGATACGACTCACCGGCGCTGGAGAACGTCTACGGATCGGTGGAGTTCATGGATCATACCTGAAACAGAAAGAACAAAAATGTAATATCTCGGCAGTAGCAGAATCTCTTTTTGCATTATCTATTGCCTCTCTCGGTATGGCCGATTAAGATGGCCGGGCCGCGCGCGCAGTGAGAGAACGATGCGGACAAAAGCGAGCGCAATGAGACCGAATTAGAGCCGTTGATGAAATTGATATGAAAAAAGAAGAAATCGTCATAGGTACCGTCTTTGTTCGTGGAAAATGGCCACTCGGGAGTGGCTTCTTTCAAGCTGCCATTCACGCGAAACATAATAGCGGGTCGGCGACCGTGCACGAACCAAGAAATGGACACTGGAAATGGATAGGCATTATACTCTGTGTATGTGTATATGTGCGTGATTGTATTGTATGTATAGAGGAAAGGAGGAGAGAGAGAGATATTATATTCTTCTGATACACCTTGTCAATTTTAGATACTTCTGATTTACGCGATTTAAAATTGCGAATTCTTGAAATCGTAATCTTTCCTTAGAAATGTGGGAAATTCTTAGAATTTTATATATAATGCAATTTCCTTACTGATTACATTCTCCAGATACTCAAGTTACGTAAATTTTTTTCGAGTTCTTTTGTGTAAATTAAATTTTTGTGTTGAAATGTCCAAATTTGAAATTCTGGAAATTGCAATTCTTACAATTAGAGGGAATAGGTATGAAAGAATATTTACAAGACAAATTTCATACCATTATAGTCGTTGTGCCTAAATAGGGACAGGCATCCTAATTCGGAACAATTCTGTTCTAACACGTAAAATTTTGCGACCGTTTGATGTAAATTAATTCTGCATTACGCGCTCTAATAACCCCGTTTTGCATTAAAAAATTAAAAACGTAGAATTTTTTATCCAAACGCCCGTAGTTGCAGAAAGTGAAAAGTTTGAGACACCCAAATAATTAGGTGTCTCAAACTTTTAAAATTGATAAAAAATTCTACGTTTTTAATTATTTAATGGAAAACGAGGTTATTAGAGCGCGTAATGCAGAAATCAGAATTAATTTACAGCAAACGGTCGCAAAATTTTTCGTGTCAGAACAGAATTGTCCCGAATTACGATGCCTGTCCTTATTTAGGCACAACGATTGTAATGAATAGTTTATTACATTTTTAAAAACTTATAAAATATTATATATTATTAGTGTGTGTACACACATACATACATACACACAAATTATTGACATATAATGTATGTGCGATTTAATAAAGCAATTCTTAACTTCTCGTTCTATTTATATATGTATATATTAGTCAGGATTGGGAAGTAACTGTTACTTGTAACGAAGTTACAGTTAGGGTTACCTTTTTTTCTGAAATTGTAATTCAACTTCATTCCTTTTTTTCCATTTTTAACTGTAACTTAACTCAGTAACATTTTTTTATAACTAGTAACTTAATTTAGTAATTTAATAGTAATTTAATAGTTACTTTTTATATTTCAAGTTTATTCATAAACATATGAGCTGCGTTCAGTAGAATGAAGTGCTCAGTAATAAATCATATTCGAGAATAGCTATTATATAAACATTAAAGTTCAAGCTTTACTCTTTAAAACAAGCCCCGGACCATTGGTTTACGGTGATTTTTTGCAAATTTATAACCGTTCGAATTTGGCGAATTTTTTCATTTAAAAATATCAAACTTATAATTTTAATTCAAGTGTATATATTAATTTATTATAAGTTATTAATTCAGCTTATATATTAAATGTAATTTAATTTTAAATTCTTAAAATAATTATGATTTACTATATATAAAATAATATAGCATATAATCGAATGTTTAGTATAATAAAGTAAAATAATTTAATAAGAAATTTTTAGAAATGTAAGATTCTTGTATTTAAAATAGCAATGCATAAACATTACAAGAAATTAACAGAAAAGTAACTGAAAAGTAACGACTCGTTATTTTTTTAGTAACTGTAACTGTAACATGTTACTTTTCAGAGTCGGTAACTTATAACGGTAACTAGGTATTTTTCAGAGAAAAAACTGTAACTGTAACTAATTACTTTTACAAAGTAACTTTCTCAATTCTGATATTAGTATCTAAAGTGTATCTACCGATCAAAATCACACACGTCTACACGGAGAAAATTTTATATTAAAAATTACTATGTATGGCAGTAACCGTGGACCATGCTGGAATTATAAAAATTTTTACTATGTTTTCACAAAAGAGTTTAATAATTATTAATATAATAACATAGTAAAAATTTTTATAATTACAGCAATGGTCCGCGGCTACTACCATACATAGTAATTTTTAATATAAAATTTTCTCCGTGTAAAAGCAAGCAAGACATCTTAAAAACATTTTGAAACAATGTCTGAAAGACGTTATAAGTCGGAACATAAGACGTCTTAAATACATGTCTTTCTGACAGTTTTATAAAACGTTTTTGAAATTTTAAAATACCTCTTGGACAACTTTAAGATGTCGTAATGTTTTCTAGGATGATAGTTGCTGTAATACGTATTTTCAGTTTCAAGGTGCAAGCGTTAATAAACGCTCGAAGACACGCCACGTGTCTTCCTCAGAGCGTAACTAATAACGATCGATCAATCTATAAGCAGCAATATGTTACGCGTAATCGCTAATGCCCGATTTAACGTACCTCGACATAGATTGCACGGTTGGCCGCTTTTACTACCTTTATTTTCCTTATTTTCATATCGATCGACACGCGCTCGCGTCATACGTGCACGATTAGCCACGGGGCAAATAATAAAAAGTTCAATTACGCTTAAAGATGTAAATACTGAGAACCGGTTCGTCTCGAGAGAGACTAAAAAGACTAAACTAATCTCGGAATTTATTATAGTAAGATTACTTCGTTAAGAGAAAATTGTATATTACATATATATATTATAATTATATGTTATTATTGTATATTACAATATATTTTATATATTAGTAATTAGAGAGATTGAAAAATTACAAAATTAAAAACGTAAGTTGATCGCAGAAGTAACATGATGTCTTTGTAGAAAAATAAATTTTTACAGACACTCGTACAAAAATATAATGCTCGGTCGCTGTCTCTTGCGAATGATTTAAGATCTTGAAAAGTATACATGTATTTCTGTGGTTGAGAAAGAAATTGTTTTGTCTTAAAGAATATAAAGTTGTAAGGAGTAGAGGGTTTCTAACTTTAAAGCAAGTTTCAAACAAAGTCACGAAGTTCTCTTTATTAGGAAATAAAATTAGATAAAAAGTCTAGTATTTTTCAAGAAAGACTCTTTTCATTAATTATCAAATGACATTCCTGCTACTCGGTAAAAAGCAAAGCTTTGTAAGAAGCAAATTATGCGAATGTACTTTTGCGTAACTAACGTAAATTCCAAGAATGTCGTACAAAATGAAAAAGTATCACAAATTTCCCAATTTAATTTAGTACTTTACTTCCAATGCGCTCTTGCAGAATGTGCGCTAGTCAAATATTAAAATAAACGGGGTTATATGCATTTTAACAGTCCTTAAAAATATTTAAAATCTATTATAAAAAAATTCAACAAAGTTCAGAAAAGAAAAAATTTAAATTCTCGTTCTTATACATCTTTTATCTCTAAAATCAAAAGCATTATGTTTTACTTCGAAGATAATATTGGAAGTAGGTAAATAAAGTAAACTATCTTGTTTTCTTTATAGAATAAGTAAAATATCTTTTTTTGTAGTAAATACATATTTTAAATAGAAAAAACGTCAAATACTTGAATACATGTTTCGAATAGAAAACGTAAAAAATAGAGATAAACGAAAAGAAAAAGAAAATGCAAATAAAAACTGCCAATAAATATGTCTACGTGTCCAAAAGGATAAACATCACGCGGAAAAAATGTGAAGATCCACTAAGAGATGCAGGGGAGAGTGCCTAATGCGTATCTTAAATCGTACCTTATCAATCTTTTTCACATTATACTGAATATAAATGATATCATAACGATAAAAATAGAAAATAAATGAGTAATAAGAAATATAGACGAAAAATTGCCAGATTACATCTTATTTTGTGCGTGTTACAGACATTTAAAAAAATCAGGTACTATTGATGTAATTTTGGATCAATTTATATAGCTCATAATAACGCAGCTTTATTCTGCATTTTTGTTTTTATAAAAATAGATTTATTGTAAAATGTTTTACATCTATTTTATGTAAAATGTACACATTACAATTATTATAAAAATTAAATCAATGTCTTTATAAAATTTATCATGTTTCCTAATCGTACCATCACGAGGTTTCTTAAACCGTACTGGTATGATTTGACACAATTCGTGTTTATTTATTTATCATTTTATGATAATCATTTATTTATTTTATGTTATTTATCATTTTATGACTATATAAATAATAATGTAGTTGTAAAATGATAAATCAAATATATCTAACTTATGTGATAAACTAAATGCGAACGTGTTAAATATGAGTTTTCAAATCGTATTATTAATCGTATTATTATTATATATTGGATAATTTGATATTAATATATATAATCCTTCAAACATATTTTTTGTTATTTTTATTCACAAATTTACTATTTTTTTAAAGGAGCTACATTCTTGGAAACCAAGTAGGTACGATTTAGAAAACTGGCTGCTTAAATCGTACTTTTTACACCATATCATATAAAAAGGTTTATAATTAATTAATAACAAATTAATTTAGACTTGTTGAAAGGTCAAATATATAATAGTAGGTGTGTTACAATTTTCAAAACTTGCATGCAAACTAGTACCAAATAAAAAAAATATATAAAATATTTTAAGTATGATTTTGGCAACTCTCCCTTAATTTAATGACCTTGCGAAATCTCGCCGGTAACATCTCAATTTTGCGAAATACGCGCTCTCGTAGACACGATAATCCGCGATAAGCCTCGTATGAACGTAAATCCGGAAGCGCACCGCTGAGAAACTCACAGCAGGGTCGACCGCGATAGTAATTAACGACAACCGTCGACAGTCACGAAAATTCGCGAGGAAAGAGGAGAGAAAGAGAGTGCGATGGAGATAGAAGAGTGGCTTGGGAAATGGCGCAATTAACGAAGCGCAACGGCCCCTAACTTCGCGGGAGACGCCGCTGGATGCGCCACTCGACCTGACTCGGATCAAGGTATATGGCCGGAAGTAGCTCGACTGGGCTTCAAAGGGGTTACCCAATCGAGGTTCGCGGCTCTTTGAGATTGCGGAAATGATCGCGATTATTGCCCAATAATGATAAAACGACATTATCGGCATTAGCTCGGCATTTGGTCCGCTCCGATGCTGATAAATATCGCCACGATAACGAAGCTATACTTGGATAGCACTTCTTCTATGTTTTCTTCGGAATGTTTTTCATAATTACGTTTGATACTCGATCTTTTCTCCAATTTTGTAAGGTTTACCGTTAGTATTTTCATTGTTTTAACGATTTTGCGTTTCTAGCAATTATGAATACCTCGCGGATGATGAATAATTAATCTGGATCCACTAATTAGATAGTGGCGAGATAGAATTTCAGCGGAGCAAATCGCTCCGGGCCGGACCGAGAGACAATTAGAATCAATCGGGATAATTGCTGTAAACAACTTGCAAAACTGATTGTCGACGGTATAAAGCGCGCGTCGACATCACCCGCGACCGCACTCAAAACCGGGGCGAATCCTTAATTACCGAGTACGGCAGACATAGCTGCGCAGGAGGGGCGGAAGACCGGAGAAGGACTTAATTGCATCGTTATTTGTTCGTATACATAAAACGCCTTGCGCTATTATTCTGACCCGTTATCGAAGCAAAAACCGAGGTGGTATATAATATTCTGTTATCGTCGACCCGTTGCGTGATTCAGGAACACGGAAAAAAGAAAGTAGATACCGTATCTAAAAACTGCGCGTGGTAACTATAATATATTGCAGTCGTAATATATGGACAGCGAACATCTTAACTGTGATACCTATTTCATTGCTTTCGTGACTATAAATTTCTAAACTACAGCAAACTGTTATGCTGTAGTTTAGAAATTTATAGTCACAACAGCAAACACAGTTTAGCAAATCATGATTAGCTGGTATATAGTAACGAAAATTTTTTTTCCGTAAATGATTCAGCCTAATTGCAAATCAGGAAAGTATTCAAAATATATATCCTCGTAGTATTTAGACATCTCGAATCATGGATCGTGTCAAGATCAGTGACACGGAAGAAAAAGTAACTGCCGTAGCTAAAAATTGCGTGTAGTAACTAAATTGCAATCATATATAATACATATATGGACAGCGAACATCTTAGCTGTGATACTTATTTCATTGCTGTCGTGACTATAAATTTCTAAACTACAGCAAACCGTTTTGCTGTATTTTAGAAATTTATAGTCACGTCAGCAAATCATGATTAGCTATGGTAGCGACATTTTTTTTCCGCAAATGATTCAGTCTAATTACGAATCAGGAAAGTATTCAAAATATATCCTCGTAGTATTTATTGTTAGACATCTCGAATCGTGGATCGTGTCAAGATTGGTGACAAGATGTGACGTTATTCATACGGAAGAAAAAGTAGCTGCCGTAGCTAAAAATTGCGTGTGGTAACTAAATTGCAATCGTAATACATGTATGGACAGCGAATATCTTAGCTGTGATATCTATTTTATTGCACT
>NJRP01000218.1:205214-231468 GCA_003063835.1 Aphaenogaster floridana | reverse complement strand
ATTGTCAGTATTTGTTGATACTGACAGTATTATTGACCGTGTAAGGTCCCTATAAGGGTGCGGTCACATGGATTGATATTTTCCGCGTAACGCGTATCGCGTAACCAATCACGAGACCGTTTCAACGGAATCTTTGTAAGCGCTCTATTGGAACGATCCCGTGATTGGTTATGCGATACGCGTTACGCGGAAAATATCAACCATGTAGACGCACCCTAATTTCGCCCCTCCCCCGGCTACGCCACTAGCTATTATGTCATAATTAAAAATTACATTATTATTATTATTTATACGCGTTGGCCTTTCAATACGTTCTCTTAACATCTTCGTTTCTTGCGATGAATATTACCACATGCCTTAGTGGTTGAACTGCCTACGACACCCTCACGGATTGTAGAGAGATCCAGGTTCAAATCCTGGCTGAGATAATATTTTTCGCAATAAATTCTTTACAGTTTTTCGGGTTGGGATGGGAAGGGGGGAATCATGGTATAAATATACAAGGTATAAATATACAATAGCATTGCGCATAATGGCGGTCGAGTATTGAATTTTTGGGGCAAATCTGATTGGTCCATTTGCATATTTGGCCAAATCTGATTGGTCCTCTACTGCGGTTTGGGGCAAATCTGATTGGCCTCTACTGCGCATCCTAATGCTTTACCTTGTATACTTCTGGGGAATCTTATAGATGCTTGTTAGCATCAGTATCGTTAAATTGATTTTCAATTTAATGTTGTGATATTCGAGAGCTGCGTTTCAAGACCGATAGTAACGGCGCGCAGTTTATAGAAAAGTCACACATTAAGGGGATTCTGTAGTCGCGGCCGAACTCCGACGCAAGAGCCGACTTTACTGACCGATACATCTCATCGATACATCATTACACACTACTACATCAATATTCCACGCACACATTCGCAAAATGCTATTCAAATAAACGGCTTCTTTTCTAGGCTATCAATCTGAATTTCAACGATTGATTGTTGTTTGTACACTTATTCTGAACAGTGGAAAGTGTTCATTTTGTACATATAACATACAGAACTTTTCATGTAAGTAAATGTTTCACGAACTGACAGCTCTACCATATACCGACTAAAATATTATTTTTACATTTTTTTTCAGTTTTAACATAAAATATGATAGTTTTCACTGTTTATTAGTATATATACTTTAATTGTGTAAAAGGATTTTGCGATCTATAAGGGAGCTGCCCCATGACAGTCGGAAATTCGGAAAACGGAATCTCGGAATCATTCTGATTGGTTAGTCCCATGGGACTTGTATTGTGCCCCATGGGGCTAACCAATCAGAATGATTCCGAGATTCCGTTTTCCGAATTTCTGACTGTCATGGGACAGCTCCCTAAAGCCAATTCGAAGAAAGTTCTTTGAAACGGAATGTCGGTAATTCCTGTCACTTCGGCATCCCCTTAATATTATTGGAGCACTAAGAACCGTCATTGGCCTATCTCTCGATTTAAATTGTTAAAAATTACAATTTTCATACGTTGTAACTCGATGGAGATATAAATGTAACAAATGGCAGAGAGAGAGAGAGAGGGGGGGGAGGAGGAGAGATCGTATAAAAGAAACGCGCAGAGTATTCCGATAAAAGGAATGGCGAGAAAGACGGAGAAATGTAGACGCGCGCTGAAGTACGCAGCGAGGAGCAACCAGGAAACGGTAAATGGAGAGAAGATAGCGAAGTACGGAGAAAGGCTTCTATTAAACGCCCACCAAATTAGAGCAAAATTAAACTATACTTCCCCGGAGTCCGTGGCAAAATGCCTTTAAACGTCTCCATCGAGAGACGACGCACCTACAAGCCATTAATTCTCCGCGATCTCCCTTAATTCGAGCTTTTGAAGAAAACGTTGGCAGTTCCACGATCGTATTCTTTCTCTTGTCCGAAGAAAAGAAGGCGAGCGAAATATAAGCGAGTAGGCGTGACGGCAGCTCCTTTGCCGTCGCAAATTAAACTTCGTGCGTTAATTGATAATTCTACCGGGGCGGGCGAGGGTGCTTCTTGAAAAGGATCGCGATGTCTTTCGGATGAATGCGACGAACGCGAAAGCGAAATAGCCAGGGGGGAACTCTCGACCTTGGGCGCACCACAAATTCGCGCTCGGAATTCCGCAGCGCGAGCCCGCGTTTCCTAACATTGCGCAGACCGCAAAAAACGACTAAACGGGCGGACGTAATCACGGTGAATGGCGGCAAAAACACCGTAACTCGCAAGGTACACCCGCGACCCGACCATTCGCAAAAGTTGCCCCCGCGCCTTTTTTAATCACCAGCCTTTCTTTCTCCTTCGCGGCCGCAATCCGTTTTGTCAAGTTTGTTAAAGTCCTCGCGCGCGACATTCTTTCCCCAGGTGAAGGGGAGAGAAGGAGAGAGAGAGAGAAAGAAGGAAAAAGAAAGAAAGAGCGCGGCGGAGGGGAAGAGGGGAGGAGAACGAAGGAAAATTAAATTTTATGGAACGATCCTCCTTGAGGAGTGGAGACCGACGGAGAGCCGTCTTGTTCTTCGCGCTCTGAAATTGTGTCTCTGCCTCGCCCACCCCCACCCCCTCCCCCGCCCGCCCCCATCCGTGGCATGGTAGTTCATTTGGCGGGTCGAGAAAACAAACAGACGCAATCAGCAACAATGGCTTTTTGTTTCCCTTCAAAGTCACCGCCCGGTAATCCGCAGCTTGAGGAGATTGAAAGAGCTCGTTTCGAACTACCACTAGCGGCGTATAGCGAAAGAGACGAGCCTCTGACCCGCCGTCCTCTCTCGTCCTCGTCGTCATCGTCGTCGTAGTCGTCGTAGTCGACGACGTGCGACATGACGTGTAACATACTCGCCCCGGGACTAATACCGCTCGACTAAATCCGCACTGCCCGACGGATCGACTGGCGACGGCGTCGCCGACATGTGCATTAATGACCCTGCCGTTGCCGAGTGGTTATTTACCGAGAGAGAGAGAGAGAGAGAGAGAGAGAGAGAGGGAGGGAGAGAGAGAGAGAAGCTCGAATGTACCGAGCTGCTTGTACTGTCGAATCGGAAGCTACGATAAATGAACAAAAAAAGAACGCTCGCAGTCGGAGATATTTATCTCAATCAGTATAGGAGAAGGTGGTATTATGACCCTCCATTTACATTTTGTACAATAATTTGTTAATAATTAATATTTTAAATTGAAAACTTAACGATTGCATTTATCAAAGTGTTGTTCAATCGATTCTAAACTCAAAGTAATGAAATATTTATTATTTAGGACGTTATTTAGAAAAATATGGCGACACTGTGCATAATGGGTCGAAGAATAACAGGGACGGTAATGTGGTCCCCATAAAAATTGAAAAAAATTTAAAATTGGTTTTGTTTAAAAAAATACAGTGTTTTGTTACAAAATTATATATTTATTCAAAATGAACTTTTAGAAGGAACCACAATGAATATAACCGTGAATTTTTAATGTAGATTCTGACTTACTTGTCAGAAAGTGGACATAAATTGTCAGGACAGTTTTTCTACAAAACGGATAGGCTTTTAAATTTAATTTTAATTATATTTGAATTATGGTTTTTTACATCAAAAAAGAAACCGCGTATTAGGCTAGCGCACTTAGGGGGCCATATTAGCAAAATGCCATGCTATTGTTTAACTTTGCATAACTCGAAATGTGTATAATTAAATAAAATGTTAAATAATGAACAAAATATTCAAGTGTACATATATTTGTGTGATAATACAACCAAGTTTAAGAACAATGAGAAAGTATATATAATATTAAATGTTAAAATGTATCTTAAAAACATTTCGAAATGCTCGAAAGTAAAAATGTATTATAACAAATGCTAGCCATTGCGTATTGGCATATTAGCGCCACTGCGTAATGTGCTACTATACAAATGACTCCATAAGTAATCATTAGAATTTGCCATCTAATAGTAGAGATATTAACAGGGGCCATAATACCTACAAGGGTCATAATACCACCTTTTCCTATATACGCGGATATGTATGCCAAATTTATTGCTAACCAATTGACGACATTCCACATTATTAAAAAAAAATAAAGAAACAATTTTTTCAGTAAAAGACAGAATTTAAATTTAAAAGTAAAATTCCAAAAATTTCCTTGAGTGCTAATAAAATTCCATGAAAATTTTCTGATTTTCAAGGATAAAAAAGAAATCTCTTGAAAATTCTAGGTTTTCCAGGTTTTTCCAGGTAGTGAACATCCTGTCTAATTATTTTTTATGTTGATATCAGCATTGTATTGCAATGTCGGCAAATAACGTCAGCTCGATGAGAGTTGTTTTCTGTTCTACATAAATTGCACGGAAAAATAAAATTAAATCTGCAGAAATCTAGCCGTGAGCGTATCCGGAAAATAAAGAACGTGGCCATTTAAACGGTGCTGCGCGCATATATAAAAATTCGTCGACGAGAACGTTGAATTTAATTCCACCGCGGAACACCGAATTTGTCCCGGAAACCGCGGTTTCCTCCGTTGTCTCTCGAGCTCATCAAGCCGAGCGATCGATACGATCTCCATGAAATTAAAGCCGCCCATTCTACCGGCGCTTTTTTGCCGCGCATGAAAGAAAACGCGAGGAAAGAGAGGGGGAGGGGGAGAGAGAGAAAGAGGGGGAGAGGGGGAGGGGGGAGAGAGAGAGAGAGAGAGGGAGAGGGAAAGACAGAGGAGAGAAGAGAGGACTAAAGATGGATAAAGAGAGACGCGAGAGTCGAGGCATGCGTGCCGCAATATTTCTCGCAGCGGAAACTTATTGTCGAGGAAGCCTCAGACACTCTTCCGGAACACGAGAGCTTCAAGGAGAACGTCGGGAATGCAAACATCGGTGCCGTTGCCGCGTAGGCTCCCGAAATAGTTACATCGATTGCGAGCTCCGCATGTAAAACTTGCACATAAAGTTACATTCAAAAGTAAATTCTTTTATCTGTAAAAACGGTCGATCCGATTAAAAATCATGCGGTATCTGTCGGTGAATTTATTTGGGTGAATAAAATATAGTTCTAAAATAAATTCAGATTCTATCTGATCCTTGATCAAATCAATTGTTTTAGGGAGAGAATGCATGTATACATTTTATAGTTTCATCTATATTCGTCTATGAATGTTAATAGTTGAAATGGAATATTTTCTATATACAAATATTATATGTAAAAACTCCGCACAAAAACAAATATTTATATTTGACAGTTTTAGAGAGTAAATATCCTTTTTATAAATAATAAAATAAATAATTTCATTATATCAATACAAATAGATATTCATACATGTACGATATTTTAAACGTTAACTATAAGAATTAGCTCGTATATATTAAACAGTTAGATCAAAATAGGCGAATAAACGAGCATATTAGATGTCATTTAATAAATATATGTATTTGTTAAAATAATAAATAATATAAAGGGACGTTCAGCCGTTAATATCATACATTAATACAGAATCTTTGAAATAAATAAGTATCTACATAAATATAAATTTTTAGCGAACATATGTACGTAATTAAATTATTGATAATAAATTAAAATTCTTGAATGTCAACATGTTACGGAATAAATTAATATAATTGTCATAATGTTAAAATTTGTTCGAACGTATATTATTTCTTCGTTTTTTTGCGAGAATTCGTTGAGAACGATATTTTAATATATGGAGATACGCTTTTCTTAAAGAATATTTTACATTTTTGTGGGAAATTGAGTGAGGGATAATATATGAAGATATCGATAGGGAAAAGCTAGAAGTGAAAAAGATTTTCGGGGATGAAGACTTGCTAGAACCCCTGGCTAAAAAAAAAGGAGGAGGCCGAAGAATTTCGTCTGGAAATTTTTCGAAGCGGATGGGGCAGAGCGACGATTAGGACGGTGACTGCCTACGGAATTCGCTCCGGAATTCGTTTTCAGAGACGACGGCGGGGAAATGTTGTCGTCGTCGTCCCGAGGTCTCGTTACGCTCGTCCGGCTGTCTGTCGCTCGGACGCGATAATTAACTCGGGTTGATGCATCGCGTGGGGGGTTCTCAACTCGCGCTACGGGGGCCTCTGCATGGTGGTCCCCCTCCGTCTGCGATCGTGTGCCGTCGCGAATTCCGGGCTCCGTTATAAATCGCGTCCGATGTCGCCGGCGCGTAAAGCCCGTTCCGCGTATTATTCATCAATGTCTCTCGTGGGCGAAGAAAGCGAGAAGGTAAGCGTCCGCCACGTCAAGAGCAGATAGAGGAGAGTTGCTGAATGCGTACCGCTCGCCTAAATCGTACCTCGTCAATATTTTATATTATTACTTAATATAAGCAACATTCAGTAACAAAAATATGAAATAAATAAGAAATGAGTAATATAGATAAAAAATTAGCAGGTTACATCTTATTTTGCGCGTGCTACAACACTTTAAAGAATCAAGGTACAAGAAGAAAGGTACAACTGATGTTTATTTTTGTTCAATTTGTATAGCTGATAATAATGTAATCATGCCATTTTATTTTGAACTTTTATATTTTCATAAAAGAAGATTTATTGTAGAATATTTTACATTTGTTGTATATACATATTTGCAATTATTTTAAAGATTAAATCGATATTTTTATAAAATCTATCAAGTCTTCTAAATCGTATCGTCATAAGATTTTCTATATCGTATCGATAGGATTTAGCAAGGTAATTGGAAACGTTACTTTAAAAAAATAATACGTTACTGTTATCGTTACTTTTTGTAAAAAGTAACTCGTTACCGTTACTCGTTACTAATTTTAAAAAGTAACGCGTTACCGTTACCGTTACTTAGAAAAAAACGATTCGTGATTTTTTCGTAATGCTAAAGTAAGGTATTAGATTATAAAATTACATTATTTAATAATCAATATTAAATATAATAATTAATATAAAAAAAAATTATGCAATTACATTTTTTTTAAAGTAACCATGTGTTTTTCTTGCACCAATTGATTCATCTCAGTATTCTATGCATAAAAATATTAGAGTACCGTTATCAAGAAATGAATGGTTTACAAGATATTTTATATTTTGTGTCAAAATATTGTAAACTTTGAAGCTCTTCATATCTCCGGAACGGCTTATGCAAAAGACAATTTTTGAAAACGTCTCGACGAGATCTACAACTTTTATTTCAAGGAATTCAAGTTCCATTTAAAAAAATTAATGTCGTCAATTTTTCTCAAAAGTGGCGCAACCTACAACGGAATCGACATGAATGAAAATGAATCACCCTGTATACTCGTGCTTATATGAATACAAATGTCAATTGCAAAAATAAATTCAGGCCGGTTGTATTTCGATATCCTTATCTTTTTATTATTGTTATTTGTTAATTATTAAATACTTGATTCTTTTTTTTTTTGAGAAATTATTCATAAAACACGTATTAGGTAATTTTATTTAGGTGTATTTCCTTTTATTAATCTTATATTTTTATTCATAAATTCAATACTTTCAAGGAGGTATGATTTAAAAGATCCATAGGAATGATTTAGACGACCGGTTGCCTAAATCGTATCTTTTGCAGCATGTGACAAAAAGACTTAAAACAAATTAATTTGTTATTGGTAAAAAGTTAAACATGTAACAATAGGAGCCTGAAACATCAAACTACAATTTCCAACGTTTATTTGTACAAATCAGTACCAAATGGGAAATATAATAAAAAATAGCTTAATATACGCATTCAGCAACTCTCCCCTATGTGTCGAATTTAATCCTTTGTAGCGGAAAAAAAGTAAAATAAATAATATCGCGTGTGAAAATACGTTTTCGTTCCTCGAGCGAACGTTCCTCGATAAAGAGGAGCGTTCGCTCGATAACATCAAGGGGAACGAACTTTACGCAGCCCTATGCGAGTTCCATGTTAGCGCGATGTATCAATCAATCTGGCAATCAGTTATTGTCGTGTCATGGCGTTAACCTCACGGCCCCAAGGAGACCAAGTGGTCCCTAATAGGCAATTTGCGCGCGGCATTACTGCGGATTATTGAAATATTATTTCCGCATATATCTTCGTGGGCATGATCGTGATATCGAGATACGGTCTGAAGATACACATATAATTAATAGCCATTATTACAGACATTATAATTACAACTAATTTTTAATGTTACTGTCAAAGACTATTTGAGCTATAATTTTCCTACTATTTTTCTTATCATCATCAATCACAATGACGTCCTTAGCCATTATCCCTAACGATGTGTCATTTTATTTCTTAAGTCAGATTTATAATTGTACGATAACTATATAGTTAACATTAGCTAACGTTGACAAAATCGGGCCACAGCGCTTAAAATATAATCCCCGCGACAACTGCCCTGGGGTGACGAGCGGGGGTGAATCCTTTCGACAATTAACCCTTAAGATTCAAACACGGCCGTGGAGAACTTTCCTCTTCTCGGAACGCCGCGCGCAACTCCTGCAAGGATTTTCGGGCCGGGTCGAACTTCCTAATAATTCTCCCGTGGGAGGAAAGTTTCGGCACGGCAAGACGACGAAAAGACGAAAAAGAGGGGACGCAAGAGACCGGGGAAGACTGAGTTCCATCTTCGCAGGATATCGCGAATTAGCCTGGAACTCCTTACAAATGCGGAATCACGACGACTCCGGCTCTCGTACGCGCGAGGAGGAAGGAGAGGATCTCCTTGGACGTTTCTTCGTTTGAGAAACTTTTCCCCGGTGGATTGGAGGACCGGTTGGCTGTTCAACGAAGAAACCCCGCGGGAATCTCTTCTTGGTTCGACGGGCGTTTTCATGAGCGAGCTTTTTCAATTGAACGCGCGCGATGAATTTCTGTTCAGGGTGATATCGATCATTCCCTCAATTCGATCCATGGCGAACGTTCTACCGTTTCTTCAATTTGCATCTTTCGGCGCGCTACCTTATTCTTTTAATAACTAGGAGAGAGTTGCCGAATGCGTGCCACTTAAGCTATTTCTTATTATATTTCCCATTTGACATTGATTTGTACGCAAATAAACGTTAGAAATTGTAGCTTGATGTTTCAGGCATCTATTATTACATGTTTAATTTTTTACTAATAACAAATTAATTTGTTATAGGGGAGAATGGGGTAATTGCGAACACTTAAGGGAGAATAAATGTAAAACGCAGAAAAATTATAATTATAAATGTAATGTTTATTACAAACTAAACTTTGGTTATTCTTCTCTGAGATCAATCATAACTTTTATTTAAAATATAAAAATAAAATCAACATTTTTAAAGAAAACGAAACCCTTGCCGTTCGGCTTTATCCCGATACCTATGAAGTAATTGCGAATTGTTCACGGGGTAATACCGAAAACAGGCTTCGTACTTTTTCTTGGCTCTTTAAATTCGCCTCTTTTTATTTGGTCATAAAAACTAGTCTTCCAAACAGAATATTTAGTCGCAGCTTGCCCCAAAGTCAAAACTTTGTCAAACTCTGAACATCTATTACGGTCAATTTAAGATTATTAATATTTCAATGATCTTAATATTTCGATATTTTAATGTAGTTTTCTTGATATATTTCCGAGGCATCTGAAAGAAAAATAACTTTCTGTAGAAAATCAACTGATAGGTGTAATACCGAACGATCGCAATTACCCCAGTAAGATCGTAATTACCCCAAACAGGCATTTTTAGTAAAACTAAAAAAAAATTTTAAACTACTGAACAGTCACATTTTGAAGTTATTAGATGTATTCTTTAGTAGATCTTCTATTCTAACAAAATTATTCGTAACAATAATTCAAAAGCCTAAAAGATTAACGTGATTTATCTAACAGACAAAAATTACATGAAATTGATCGAAATAATTTAACGGTTTTTACCTTGAACATTATTGTGCACGTTCTCTCGCCTTGGACTTCAGGGCAACACTAAACGTTAGGATAGCTACATAGAGAACGCTGGTGCGCAGAGCGAAAAGGAGCGGAAAGTATCGAAATGACGTCATTCGGGATTACCCCGCGTTCGCAATTACCCCATTCTGCCCTAAGTCTTTGTGTGACATGCTACAAAAGGTACGATTTAGGCAACCTGTTTCTAAATCATGCCTCCTTGAAAGTATTGAATTCATGAATAAAAATAATTAAAAATATAAGATTAATAAAAAGGAATCAGTATCTAATACCTATTTTATCAAAAAAGGAATATTTAATAATGAATAACATTAATGAAAAATTGAAGACCTCAAAATAAAACTGACTTGAATTTATTTTTACAATTGACATTTGTATTCATATAAGCACGATTATATAAACACGAGTTCCTACCGGTACAATATAGGAAACCTTGTGATGGTACGATTTGGGAAACTTGATAGATTTTATAAAAATATCAATTTATATATATAATCTTTATAATAATTGCAAATATGTATCTACAATGAATGTAAAATATTCTACAATAAACCTTCTTTTATGAAAATATAAAAATTCAGAATAAAATTGCATGATTACATTATTATTAGCTACATAAATTGATCAAAAATTAACATCAGTTGTACCTGATTTTTTAAAGTGTAGTTAGCACGCACAAAATAAGATGTAACTTGCTAATTTTTTGTCTATATTACTCATTTCTTATTTATTTCATATTTTTGTTATAAAATGTTGCTTATATTAAGTAATAATATAAAATATTGATGAGAGGTACGCTTTAGGCAACGTTTAGGTACGCATTCAGCAACTCTCCCCTACTATTCAATTCAATAACTATTTTAATTGATTGATATCTTTTAATTAATTTTCAGTTCGCAGTACTATAAAAAATTTTAAACGGACTTTTAAATGTTGTAAATACAAATAAAAGTTTTATTTTTCTCGCAATACATTCATAAGTATAGTTGAATCCATACATTTTTTGTATGTTTAATTTTATATTTATTTGTTATGTATATTTTTATTTATTATGTATATTTCAAAATTCATATTTATTTCTAGCATGCAAAAATTCAAAGATCACATAATCTGAATCAAAATATAAACTTGTTGAATTTTATCGGAATTTTTTATTAATTTTTAAAAGGAGTTAATATTCGGCCGTATTAACGTAAAAATATTCTCTCTGTGAATTTAGTACGGAATTATATCAGATATCACACTACATATAGATTTGAAATGTTTAGAGTAATGGTAAAAATAACCGTTAATTTCGTTACCGCGACTGAAAAATATAATTACGTTCAAAGTTGATCGAAAAAATCCAGTGGATGGAAGAAACCATAGTAAATTCCGATTTTTACTGTCCCGTACTTTATCCAATGGAATAAACTAGCAAAAACTATAAAAATGACTAATATGTAATACTAAAATATATTTATATAACTTTATGCAAGAAGATATTTTTACTTTAATTAGTAAATCATACTAATCATTATAGTTCAAAGAAAAACAAAACCAATATAATAATAAAACTTTAAATTCAAATTAATATGTAAAATATATTCTTAAAACTAAAACTTTGAAATAAACCTATAAATATTACAAAATTTTATATTAATTTGTAGTTTAATGAGAAAAACATAAGAATTAAAAATGTTTACCAATATAGATCTGTGTGGTTTGCGTTTATCAATCAACATTGTAACAAAAAACTAATTTATTTTCTACATTTCTTACAGATTTCATTTTTCATAAAAATTGTGTAAAAAATTCTCTCAATTGACGCTGAACCTGCCTGACAGTGATGTAAATGCACGACAAAATTAGGGCTATAGGCCTCGAGCTGTCTGTGAATTAGAATATCGATAAAAAGGTTTTCTATTTTTAAAGGTTTTTATTTTATCGTTCTTAATAGGAAAGATCAATTTTTGTCGGTTTTTTCCGGAAAATACCGGTTTCTACCACTGGCATGGACTTTATCTAAAAAAATGCGGAATTTTGCCAACCCTGATTACGTTACTATTTTCATTGTAGATAGAAGAAAAGGTAACGCCATTATCAACTTGTATCAAAAAGAAGTAAGTGTTACGGTAATGGCTTTATTTCCCAACCTTATAACGGACTCTAATGGTGTTTTTTCCTCTCCGTTTATTCTACTCTTCCAAAGTATCTTTCTATTATTTCGATAATAATCCCGATATTTGTGCGACAAGATCCAATTTACCAAGAAATTATTAATAAAGGAAGTTAGGATACCCACGTAGTTAAATACCCATCTGCAGTTCGCAATAACAAATGTCTCTGACTCACATTTCCTGTTGCCATGTGCGCACGTTTTCAGGTGGGATCACGCGAAAGCCGAGAGATCGTGTCAGAGTTAAGACATCCGGTGGGAAATGGAGGATAGGGAGGGGAGAAAAGGGGGCGGCGAGGAAGAAACGCGCTAGACTGGGGTGCTTAACCGAGTTTGTAAAATTAACGAGCGCCTGCTCGCCACGTTCACGTTTCCTGCATTTTTCCACGCCCGTTTCTCTCCTGACCTACTGTCGTCACGATCCTTGACACTTTATCTGGCGACAACTGTTTCGAGACATGCGACGCACGAGTGCAACGAGAAGCGACTTATTTACAGGAGGCACGCCCCTCTTTTTTCATGTGGGCGAAATAGAAGATTACATGTATTATAAATAATCTCGACGATCAATTAATTTTTGGTAAAGGTGGTATTATGGGCCGTTGTAGATACATATATTGGCACCTCTTAGGCCGGTATTCAATGGTTCTTATTTTAAGACCGTCTAAAGTAACGTCTTAAGACGCTAACACGGCTCTGTGATTGGTTTATGACATCTTAAGATTGTACTTAAGATGGTCTTAAATATAAGATTCGACTATGAATACCGGCCTTAATATCTCCACTATTAGATAGCGAATTCTAGTGATTATTTATGGAGTCATTTGTTTAGTAGCCCGCCATTACGCAGTGGCGCTAATATGCCAATACACAATGGTCGGCATTTGTTACAACACATTTTTATTTTCGAGAACTTCGAAATGTTTTTAAAGTACATTTTAGCATTTAATTATATATACTTCCTCATTTTTCTTAAACTTGAGTGTATTATCACACTAATATGTGTGCACTTGAATATTTTGTTCGTTATTTAACATTTTATTCGACTATACACAATTTGAGTTATGCAAAGTTAAACAATAGCATGCCATTTTGCTAATATGGCCGCCTAAGTGTGCTAGCCTAATACGATCTCTTTTCCGATGTAAAAAAGCACAATTCAAATATAATTCAAATTAAATTTAAAAACCTATTCGTTTAGTAGAAAAACTGTTCTGACAATTTATATCTACCTTTTGACAAGTAAGTCAGAATCTACATTAAAAATTCATGGTTATATTCATTGTGGTTCTTTCTAAAAGTTTATTTTGAATAAATATATAATTTTATAACAAGACTGTGTTTTTTTAAAGAAAACCAATTTTTTAAATCAATTTTTATGAGGGCCACATTACCACCCCTGTTACTCTTCGACTTATTATGCAGTATCGCCACATTTTTATAAATAACGTCCTAAGTAATAAATATTTCATAACTTTAGAATGAGTTTAGAATCGATTGAACAACACTTTGACGAATGTAATCTCATTAAAATGTTTTCAATTTAAAATATAAATTATACAAAATTATTATACAAAATGTAAATGGGGGCCATAATACCTCTCCTCTACAAAAGAAGTATTTTGTAATTGGTAAGAAATATCAACAATAGAATTCTTCAGATAAATTCCAAAAGATTTCTTAAGAAATTACAATTAGACTTTTATAAAGATAAATTAATTTATTTAGATTAATATAATAGATAAAGGTTGAATTAAATGAACTGTGTGGATTTTTTTAGATGAGCAATAAATATCAAAACTTGATTTTAATCCTTTTCTGAGTAAAAAAGCAAAAATTGGAAAACACACAGTTTTCTTCAGAACAAACGGAATAGAAATTAGCGCGCTATTAGCAAGTTCCTGAACCTCAATCAATTGTAGGACTTCTAATAAAATTCTCCCGTGAATGATAAAAGTTAATTTAAATTCATAACGCACGATTCATATCGCAACAGAAATTTGCATTAACGTCCACTCTATTAAATATTCAGCTAATATAAATACAGTGCTCAGCGACGAGTAACCTCGGTATCGTCGGGCTCGATTTTCGTAAAGCAAATAAATCACGCGATGAAAGCGTGCATTAAATTTCGCGTTGCATTTCCGACGAATCGTCGCGTAAATGAATTATGCCGAGTCGCGGGGACAAATACGGATGACAGTTTGCGGTAAACGTAAACGCGCGTTAGATCGTATACCGCATTGCGCCGTAGCGAGAACGGCGCGGATATAATCAAAAAGCCGAATCGTCCGTAGCCCATAGCATGATTCCATGGAAAAAAAAGATACGCCGACAGCCGGCGATTTGTAATTTAACGGACAAATTCGCTCGCGAATTTTGCCGGCTCGCGCGGATGGCTTTATCCGTTGCTGCTACCATGCCACTGGTAATCGAATTAATATCCGGTAATCGGAAAACATGCGCGAAACCGTGCGGTTGCGCGCTCCAAGGTCTCGTGTTAACGAATAGGGCAAAAAAAAAGAAGAAAAAGTTTCGGCATTCGCGATTGGCCGCGCAACGCCAACGATTGTTCGTTCGAAATCAGAACGAATTGTATTACGGAAGATAAAAATGCGTGAGAGCAATTGTAAAATTTCCGGGGAATCATGTATCGCGTACGCGTATATTGCGATATCATATACTATTGCTGTTGAATACTTTGAAAAGGGCACTGTAAATGCTGATTTTTTCATACTGCCGGATGTGTGATTTGAAAAGTGATTTATTCGTGATTAATTAATGAAGATCCAAATTTTGCAATAATAGTCAAATAATCCGAAGGATTGATTATCACATTTTACAATGTTTCATGATAATACATTTGTAAGATATATATAAAATTTCTACGTTAAAGATTCTACGGCAAGATAACAATGAAAAATTTGGAGTTATCTTGGAGTTATCTATTTACATTAATCGTAAATTTATTAGGGCTCCTGATCACTCACCACTATTATTTTAGAGTGTGACGTCAGAAGCAAGATAACATAATAAAAATTCTCGCAAAATATATTAAAATATAAATTTTTTCAATAAAACAATATTTGCAATTGAATAGAATAAACTTATAAATATACCAAAAACTCTCTTTTTGCTTCGGAAAGGAATTAAATCATATTTTTTTCTATATGTTATTAATTTGACAGTTGTCATAGCTGTAAACATAGCTTGTTTTGTTTTTTGGTTAGACACAATTCAGTTCCAGATATATGGTTATTTATTGATTAACGAAATAAAAGGAGATTTTTCGGTATATTTTATACGTCTGTTTTATCGATTGCAAGTGTTATTTTATTGGATAATATACATACTTCCATTTTAATGTATCTTGCAAGAATTTCTATAGTGCGTCTCCTCTGACATCACGATCTAGTGACGTAGTAGTGCTGAATGGATAAGAGTCTTAATTGTGATATGTAGATTATATATCGTTAATTAACAGGATAAATTAATATTTTTTAAAACTAAATTAAGTTGAAATATATTAATAGCTTATAAAATTAATTTAGTTACGTTAAAAGTTACATAAATAAAAAACTAACTCAGTTAAAAGTTACGTTAAGATTAAATTAATTTAAATTAAATTAAAAATTAATTTTGAAAAACATTATTTATATTAAATTAGAATGTCGTAATTTTTTAAAGTTAGATCATTCAAAACAATTATAATATGGATTATCAATTAAATTTAATATTTTATTTGTAAATTAAGTTTATGGAATAACAAAGAAATATATATTGTTTTTATGTGGGAATGTATTTTTTCTTTTATAATTTTTTTCTTTCATGCAGATAAATTTTTAGCTTAATAAAAAAGTTAATAAGTTAAAGTTAATATTTTTTAAAAATAACTAGTTGAAGTTAAAAATTAACTCATTTAAAATTAACTAAGTTATGTTAAAAGTTGTTAACTTTTTAACTTTATTATTTAACTTTTAACTTTTTAACTAGTGTTATTACCCTGTTAATTAAACATTACATACATATCAAAATATGCAGTGCGTTTCGTGCCAAGTATAGTTTCCATAAAATACATCTTTTCTTGAGCAAGACGCTATAACGTATCCTTTACATGCACAGAGAGAGAGAGAAACTTTGCTTTAAAAAATATTAAATATATATAATGCAAATAAATATATGTATCTATAGTGTATGAGCAAACAGGTATAAGTCAAAATTCAGTAATTCAAGAAAATCATATTTTAAGTTTTAGCATTGACATTTTTTAAATTTTATTGTAATTACCCTAACAATATCGGGTATAAAACTAACAGAAATATTTACTCATGGATACTGTGTTATATAATATAAGTCAAATTATATTAATATGCCCACCAAAATCATGGTCTTTTTGTAGTTATGCTACATAGGATAATTCTAATATGACGATAATTTAACAGAAATGAGTTATAAATCAAAATTCAGTAATTCAAGAAAATCACTTTTTAAGTTTTAGCATTAACATTTTTTAAATTTTATGGTAATTACCTTAACAATATCGGGTATAAAACTAACAGAGATATTTACTTATGAGTATTGTGTTATATAATATAAGTCAAATTAAATTAATATGCCCACCATAGGATAATTCTAATATAACGGTAATTTAAAAATGAGAACGGTAATTTAGAAATGAGTTATACTACTTATATAAAAAAAAAATATAAAACAAGGCAAATGAGAGCTAGCGCCGTTGGTAGAGCGAAAAAATAATTCACAATTAAATTCATTGTACATCTGGCACTCGGCTAGATCAGTCGAGATTTTTGTAACTCTTCGATTTAACAATGTTACTTAATTTATCGGCATGAATATCAACGTTTTGCAAATTTGTGATGTGATTGTCAGGCAATAGTCACATCCGGGTTTCGACGTTGACACCTGCCACTACCTCTTATTGAATTTCAACGTTTTATATTATGACTATTTATTGAATTTATATGGACACACTGAAGATGGCCCAAAACTGTAGGCCGAAACGTTTGTTAATTTTATAAACTTATTAATATTACATTTAATTGTGAATTTTTTTTCGCTCTACCAACGGCGCTAGCTCTCAATTGCCTTGTTTTATACTTTTTAATATTTGAGATTGTACATAATTTATTTACTTATATAAATCTATATATACTATTATATATACTATTATATATACTATTTACATAGAGTTCAAAAATATCTGTAGTTATGACTTTGACTCATTTTCGCAAAATTCTGACTTGTACTCGTTTTTTACCACACACTATAGATATAATATATATAATGTATGTTTCAACATAATCGATAGTGGATCTTTAAAAGTTAAAATTCTGTATATATCCGCTGTTATTTTCAAAAGTACCTATTTGTTGCGGCAACAATTCGTAGACTATAGTTCTTAAAGTATCACGCAACTCGGCGCTCGCATAAATTCTTCCGGGTTCCTCAAAACCGTCTCGCCGCAGGCGAGATGCTGAGGACCCCTGGCTCCTCCCTCCCACCCTCTCGCACACATATTTCCAGGATCGAATAATTTATACCGGGCGTAATTAATCGCAGCAATTTGTATCGGTCGCCGCACCGCCTCGCAACTTCGTTATTACTTTACCAGCGTAATAATGAATCTCCAAGATCACGCCCACTTCCGCGTACTCCCGGCGTCTCCGCGCAACTTATCCAAGATAAGCGGCAGTCGCTCGGGGCCCAGCGGGGGGTGCCGCGCGATGTAGTTCGACTCCTTCTCGGTCATTACGAGCTTTACGATCGACATTAATTTCAGACTTTGATAGCGCGCGCGAGGCCCAACTTTCGTCCCTACGCTTGTTGTTTCTCGGTCTGTCTCCTGTATCCGTAATATCGGAATAAAAAATGTCTCCGACGATGACTTCCGGTTTCGTGCTGATTCGCGCCTCGTTCTTGGTGTGAGATATTCACAGCAGGATTGGGAAGTAACTCGTTACTTGTAACGAAGTTACAGTTAGAGTTACCTTTTTTCTGTAACTGAAACTTAACTTCTCGTTCCTTTCTTTCCATTTATAACTGTAACTTAACTTGGTTACATTTTTTTGGTGACTAGTAACTAATTTAATATTTGCTTTTATAGTTATTTTATATTTTTCAAGCTTATTCATAAACATATGGGCTGCGTTCAGCAGAATGAAGTGCTCAGTGATAAATTATCTTAAAGAATAGTTATTATATAAACATTAAAGTTGGGTCTTTTATACTTTTTAAAACAAGTCCCCGACTATTGGTTTACGATGATTTTTTGCAAATTTATAACTGTTCGAATTTGGCGAACTTTTTCATTCAAAAATATCAATCCCATAATTTTGATTCAAGTGTATATATTAATTTATTATAAATTATTAATTCAGTATAAATATTACATGTATTTTAACTTTAAATTCGTAAAATAATTGATTATGTGTGATTTACTATATATAAAATAATATCTATAGCATATAATCGAATGTTTAGTATAAGTGAAATAATTTAATAAGAAATTTTTAGAAATGTAAGATTCTTGTATTTAAAATAGCAATGCGCGCATAAACATTATAAGAAATTAATAGAAAAGTAACGATTTGTTACTTTTTGAGTAACTGTAACATATTACTTTTCAGAGTCGGTAACTTATAACGGTAACTAGTTATTTTTTCAGAGAAAAAATTGTAACTGTAACTAATTACTTACTTTCCCAATCCTGATACACAGCAATACGGATTCGCTTGTAAATTCGCCTTGGCACAATCAAACATGAACGTTCGAACTACGCAAATGACGCGATGCGAGTGTGCTAATTATTAATTAAATAATACAAAGAAATACCTGCATTTCAGTTTTGCTTAAATATAACAAGTCTATTTGAATTTAAAGAAAGAAGAAAAGTTTACCACGGTCACATTGTTTAATTTACGTTTAAATCTTTGCAAAAGGAAAATCCTCGCGAAATATGTTCCTAAGTCTCTCACAGTTTATCGATCATATCCTACGCACTATTAAAGAAAACCTTAAGTATGTCTCGCCAATTTAGGACAATTTTCCCGATTACATCGCAAAAAATTTTTTTACGTAAAAAAATCCATTAATATGCTAATAAAATCACGAGCGAAGTGAAGGGGTTGAAATCTTAATTTTGTTTTACATGTCCCGCCAACATCTACGCGCGTCGGATAGCTTCCTCTGCCAGTCATATTCCTCTTTTTCTTCCTTTCGCCGCGTAAAAGAGCATCCGCGACGGATTTTTTTCTCATACTTCCTCGGTAAAGTGTCCTACCAACCCCCGTTCTCTATTCGTCGACATTCATCCAACCCCACACCAGCTATCTTAAACTCGACGATGCTCACCCCTCCACATCGTGTCAAGTCGTTCCTTTTTCCACTTTTCCTCGTTTCCCACCGAGGGGGCAACTTCTTAAGTCTTCCATCTTTTTCTCCTTATTGGAGATCTCAAAGAACCATCAGTTCTTCTCGTTCAACGCACGTGCGCACGAATAAAAGCATATTAATTGCTTAACTCATTGATAATTAACGTTAGTTTCAATAATTAACAGTTTCACTTTAATCACTTAAATCATTGATATTCATATTTCTTTTTCGATTGTTTTTCTTCGTTGAATGCAAGTATAACAAATGGACAATGATTTTAATTGACTATAGTCAAAAGATATAGCGGCATATGTTCCAAGCTCGTGTTTGGGAAATGCATTTGTCAGAATAAAGTAAAAAGTAATGCGTGGAAAGATAGAGGTGAAGCGGATATTAGCTGTGCCATGATTAAAACTTTAATACTTCGCGGTGCTCTACTGATTCTAGCTGCAATCTCGCCGAATGCTTTCACGTAGTTTTAATCCCGCATTCTCGCGAAGCATATTCCAATTCATTACCATCAGTCCCAGACAGCTTTTATCAATACTGACACTAATGGTTTCGCGCATCACTCGTTGGTTACTCTTTATATAACGCGCTGCTCATCGCATGTTATCGCGATGATCGACTGCACATTAATGTTTAACGTGCATGATGCATCCACGCCTAACAAAAATCACCCCCCCCCCGTGTGATCTCACAGAAAAACTCGTATTTTTCCTCGAGTTTCATTCGCATTTCTCGTTCCATGATCTTTGAAAGTACATTTTTTTAAAAATACAACTCGGATAAAAAAAGTAAAAAATAAATTAAAATATATACAGGGTGTATCTGAAATGATTCACTATACTTTAGGAGCGTATTCTAGAGGTCAAAATAAGACTTTTTTTCCTATAAACATGGGTCCGCAAATGAATCCCCCTCCGAGCTAAAATTCGATTATTAATATTTTCGAGCATTAATATTTTCATGATATACGTTTTTATTTTTTTATTTTAGTGGCTTACTTTACTTCATAATTTACTGGGCTATACCAAATTTCAACCTTCTGCCTTTTTTCTGAAATACAGCCAATTTTCAATTTTTTCCCTAAACTTTAGGGACCTTTAGCTCGGAGGGGGGTTCATTTGCGGACCCATGTTTATAGAAAAAAAAGTCTTATTTTGACCTCTAGAATACGCTCCTAAAGTATAGTGCATCATTTCAGATACACCCTGTATACTATAAAATATTACGTACTGTAAAATCTACTATTTAATTGGAATAATGGAAATTATATATTATGTTCTTGGCAAAACGTCGAATGTTAACATTTAATTGAATAATTTATAAATTTCAGAAATTTAGCATTAATCAATTGTTTCACACGACATATTAACAAGAGATTTTCTTCGATTTGTAGCGAGTATGGAATAATGTGGAAATCCGCGAATGTCGCATCTTCGAATTAAGAGGAATTTTATCGTCTCGAATGTTATCTAGCGTCGTACCAAGTCGTTTAAAGCAGAAAAACGGTAAAACAGTTTACATTGCGAGGGTTTACTATTCCTTGAACGCTTCGCTCGTTCTTTGAAGGAAAATTCTGAAGAGGTCTGGCAGCGAAGAACCCATCAAGCGAACCGTATCCCTCTCGTTTCGAAAGGAGGCTGTTATTAACCTTTGAAAAAATAAGCTCTCAGTAGCGGTAGTAGACTTTGATGCGACGTTTGACGACGGGATGACGACGAGAGATGTGCGAATCGGTCGGTGGTGACTCGGGCATTCGAATATGTCACGCAATTTTCGATGGTTCTCACCATTTTATTATATTAAAACGCGATTAGTTTTACTTTATTTTAATATCAATCTAATCTACTTATACAAGGTGAGCCTAAATGAGCGCGAAAAAATTTAAGAGATGATTCTTTGTCGAAAATTAACCCTGCAATAGTCGCGCTCATGATTGTAAGCTCATAAGCAGTCGCGTGGATGACAACTGTCATCCATTTTAGAATGAGTGTTTATAATAATAAATGCATGTTGACAATTATTTTTTCTTTATTAATGACCACAGTAACCTTTATTATTAATATTAACAAAAGAAAACATAATCATATGTTCCTTAAAAAAGAAGTTAAAAAAGGAAGTTACTAAAACTTTGGATTTCGATGCATGGATCGATATGACCATTGTCATCCGCGCGACCACTGCAGGGTTGAGGGGGGTCTTTCATATAAACATATACTCCTATATTCCCCACTAAGGAGTTACACTCTTCCAAATGGGGAGGTAAAAATTAGAAAATTTATTATAATTTTGTGTTGTTTTTGTCCCAATTTTTTCCAACATTTACTATAATTTTGATTTGCTTGCTTTCTTTATTCTAAAATTCAACTTCTCGTAACTCGAAACCCATGCCATTTAGCACCATGCTGTGCATGATAATATATTTTGTTTTCTTAAAAACTATTGATTTTACGAAAAAAATAAAGAAACAAAAAAGTTTCTTAAAGAATCTAGCTTTCTAACGTATATTTTTAGACGATCACATTCTGGTACGTACTAATAAAAAATTGAATAGGGGTTGCTAGTTTCATCTTTTATAACGATACGGGAGGATTAAAAAAGTAGTATTAAGTATCCTTTTACTAGTGGAAAATGTCTACCAAATTTCATTTTTTTTAATTGTCCAAAATTTAAGAAAAAGGAAAACCTAATTATCACCTCCCCCTTTATAGAAGTGTAACTCTTCAGAGAGACATATAGGAGTATATGTTTATATGAAAAATTCGTCTTTAATTTTGGACAAAGAATCATCTTCTAAAAAAAAAAATTTTTTTTCACACTTATTTAGAATCATCCTGTATAATTTTTGTTGTCGCATTATATTATCTTCATATAAATAAAGAATAAGAGATAACAATATCAGATAACGTAAAAGCTTGAAACACCGAAACGTAATTTTTTATAATCTTTTTCAAAAATACAAAATATACAAAAACCTATACAAAAAGTTTAAATGTGCGCGCGCGCGAAGGAAAAGATTTGTATGCATTTATATATTATTAAAATGCAGATTTTTAAAACGTAAATTTTTAAAACATGATGCACATGACTGAACGTCAATTTGGCGTTCAAAAATAGATTACTTTATTCGAATCTGTTCGACATAACAAAGATCATTCGTGTGATTCCATTAGTAGCGTGCATAAAACAAGAAATCTGCGCGTCAAACGAAGTTGCTTGGAAAGTGTTCGTCGTCTTGTGTTTCGCGAAACTCGTCGGGGATTCAATTCCACTCCCTCGAATCATCGACATCGAACCGGCAGCGTGATTCGAATTAATGGAGACCGCCGATTTATCCCTGGGTATCGGATAAGATTTCGCCATTTGGAAAGCGTGGCGATACTGCTAGTTGGAAATCACCAGCGGCAGAAAGGGATTGCTTAATTAAGCTGATTGATAGAACGAATCGCTTTGTAACCAACCCCGCCGACGTGTTATTGGTACGATTCAACTAACGACGAGCCAAAACTGACAATGTCGCATCCCCATGCACCTGCATTTCGATAATTGCATCCACCGCCGACGTGGGACTAGGCGATATAACGGGTGGCGCGTTAACCACATATTCTTTCCATCTGGTGAGAATTTCTCGCGCGTGCATGAAAAGATCGTTATACTAAATATTTTTATTCTAATACTAGATATCTTTATTTAGGTACACATTTTACACGGCATATTTTTCAAAAATCTAAAAGTTATAGTATCTAATGTCCAAATAACAAAAAAATTAATTCAGCGCCTTTGCGCAAAATATAAGATCACGAAAATATCAACGTTAAAAAAAAAGTGTGGAAAAATTATTTCATAAAAATATTTCTTCCGCAAAATGACTTTTTCAATTACAATAAATTTACAGAAAGATAAAAAGAAGGCTTCGTATAATATTACTTCAGGATTTTTAAATAGAATGTAATATTACATACATACACTGAGGTCATTTTGAGATCATCAGTGTTTTTTAAACGATAGATATTTTTTATTTGACATCTTTATAGTCGGCGTCAATACTTTAACGATTCATAACACCATGATCTGCAAATGAAAATTAGGCTTGAAAATTTTCAAGTCAATGCGATTACAATGTTCTTGATCACATGTAATATAGATACTCAATCAAACCTAATACGAATATTACATTATTAAATGTAAATATCATTTTTATCCAGGGTTGGGAAAGTTACTTTATAAAAGTATCTAGTTACAGTTATAGTTACTTAAAAAGTAACGAGTCGTTACTTTGCAGTTACTTTCTTGCAATGAAAATAAAAATATCAAATCTACACTTATAGTGATAAAAATTTATTGACATTTAATACAAAATTTATTGACATTTAATACTAATGATGCTAGACTCTCAAATATAAAATCAAAGATAATTTGAAAGAAAGCCAATGTGAGCCAACGCCGTTGTCGGGGCAAACAATTTTATTATTTAAAAATACACTATACAAATCTAAAAACCGCAAACGACTCTGATTTGAGTCCTCCTCAGTGCATACAATTAAAAGTGATAAATAAAATGATAAATGAAATGAAATTCACGTCACCTCCACAAATGAGAAATACTTACAATTAGTATGTGACTTAAAAGGAGAAAATAAAAAAAAAATTTTTTTTGTTTTCTCCTTTCCATTCGTAAGTTGCATGTCGAGAGCAGTTCGGAGCATGTGCATTGGATTGTAAAGTGTCGATAACGATTATGCACAAACGCAAGGCCGCCCAATGCAATTGCCAAAAGTTTGAAATATATATAAAATAACTATTAAATTAGTTACTAGTTATCGAAAATATGTAACTGACAATGAGTTAAGTTACAGTTACAGATGGAGAAAAAGGAACGAAGTTAAGTTAGAGTTACCGAAAAAAAGTAACTGTAACTGTAACTTCGTTACAAGTAACGAGTTACTTCTCAACCCTGTTTTTATCACATATTACTAGATCAAGAATATTACGGGAGAGATTTTGAAAACTGATGTTTTTAAAGAATTTTGAAAATAATATCAAAAGAAAAGTGACCATCACATTTAGTCTTTTAAATAGTGCGATTTTTCTCCAATTGTAAAATATATCAAAATATTATAGATAAAATTACAAAATCTTGACTTTTTGTTGATAATATTTTAATACAATAGTTTAATACGAGTATTTTTTTTAAATGTTCCGGTCAAAAAAGATCCGAACACAATTAGAAAGTTAATTACATGTAATTGACCTGCAAGTAAAACCTAACATCAGCATAGAGAAATAAGAGTATCTATACTCGACCTACTTTTATCTCGCAGGAAACAAACTGAAGCGAATACTTCTTTAGGAGCTTCGACCTGTTGATTCTACGAGGCTCATGGTTTATCCGATTACTGCGATAGTGGCGAGTGCATTTATCTCTTTGTGCTTGCGCACAGTTATGTTTCGCTTTCTCAAAAGTCGTGCGGAATGACAAAATAAAATCAAGATAACAAAGAGACTTAATTTTCATCTACTGATATGGAAGTACGATGTTTTTAAAACAAAAAACCCATACAGCACAGAACATTGTAGCAACATTTCGGCAATATTGTTATGTTACTGCAATGTTGCTGCAATTTCTGTGCTGTATGGGAATTAGTCGACTCTATATATACAGGGTGTCCCAAATAAGAAAATAAATAAAAATATCTTTAAAGCAAAACAATTTCGTAAAACATGTTTTAGACAAAAGTTGTATGGCCCGGTGGGATACAAATAATGGTAAAATTAATTTTCGCAAAATTCTTCAAGATTATATGAAAATCATTGCTATTTTTTAAAATGGAATTATATGATTTTTTTACATAATACGATTTCTCTAATTAATCTGCATATAAAAATATTAAGGTAAAGTGTTATAAAAAATCAATATGTCATGAGATATTTTATATTTCATTTTGGCATCTCTTGAAATGAAATATAAAATACCTTGTAAACAATTAATTTTTTGATAACCATACTTTAATACTTTTATGCGCAGAATAATGAAATAAATTAATTGGGGTGAAGAAAACACATAATTTACTTTTTTTAAAAATTTGCAATTACATATTGCAAATTGCATAGTTTTAAAAAAAAACAATTCTATTACTTTTCTTTGATTTTAAGTTCGTTTTACTATAATATTTTCTAAAGTGTTTTTAAGAGTTTTTGTCAATAGTACTTGACAAATTAAATTGATTTCATATGCATTCTTGAACACTTAATTTTTTATTTAACGTTGCATGCATCTTTGGATGCGTTTTATGTACTTGGCGTACTCTTTTTACCTTTGTACAGTGAAAACACAGATATGCATTTTTTTAAAGTAGTACAAAAGTATACAATTTGCAATATGCAATAATATACTTTTTTTAAAAGCAACTACGTGTTTTAAACCAATTAATTCATTTCTCATTATTCTGTGCATAAAATTATTATAAAGTCATCGAAACATTTCATATCTTATGTCAAAATACATATGTTAAAGTATAAAGTCTATCTGTGGCAAATGCCCTAAACCGTTTAAAAATTATATAAAGTTTAGTTTGGAATTATTTTATCGAGATGTCTAATGTGTTAATATAACATTTCCAAGTTTTCTTGTTTAAAATTCTTGCGAGAAGAAATTATAGTTTTTAGAAACGTATTCCTAAAAAATATTCTTTCTAAATAAATCGTTTTAATAGAACAGGACTCACTATCGATCGAAATATCATAAACAAATCCTGCCTTATTTTCGGATGTATCGGACCTATCTTCAAAATGATACGAAGTCGATAAAAATTTGTGAGATTGTTCTTT
>NJRP01000218.1:168191-180485 GCA_003063835.1 Aphaenogaster floridana | reverse complement strand
CTAACCATAATTATTTACAATTTAATTATAGTCATAAATATCATAAATTTTTCTCTCAGTGCAGTAACCACTGCGCACAGAGTAGAATGCATTTTCACTGGACTAATATTTGTGTGTTGACTAATAACTCGAAATGGATTCTAAGAATATGTTATGAAATATTGAGTTTAATTTGAAGACAGATTTTACACGTAGTTGTTTTTTTTATATAAAATATGGTTCCTCAATTGTAACCCCCATTTTTCTTTGCATATTCTTACAGCTTACCTCAAGAGCTATTAAAAATACTATAATGAAGTATTTTTTCATCAAAAACATTAAAATTGTAAAAAAAGCGCCATATTTATCATCTTATTGTTAGTAGTGTCTCTATGCAAACTCTGTTAATATTTCTTATGTAAAATTTCTGAAAAAATTGATTAACAAAACTAATACTTTTGTGCAAAACATATACAGTTTGTCTGATTTAAGTGGATATGCGTAATTATTTCGTAACGAAAATTAAAAATACAAAAAAGTTGTTTAAACAAAAGTTGTAGGGTTTAAAAAGATCTATTTACTGATATCAGTTTGACTTTGGGTGGCGTCGCCAAGGTCAGGACAAGGTCATCCTGAATTTTTTAAATTGAACCCTCTATTTTTTATTGCATATTCTTATAGCCCTTTTCGAGACCTTTTCAAAACACCCCCAAAAATTGTCTTTTGCATAAGCCGTTCCGGAGATATGAAGCTTCAAAGTTTACAATATTTTGACATAAAATATAAAATATCTCGTAAACTATTCATTTTTTGATAACTGTACCTTAATACTTTTATGCGTAGAATACTGAGATGAATCAATTGGTTGCTCTTCAATAAATAGTTATTTTTTGATAACTGTACCTATTAATACTTTTATGCGTAGAATACTGAGATGAATCAATTGGTGCAAGGAAAACATCAATTGGTTGCTCTTCAATGAATAGTTTACGAGATATTTTATATTTTATTTCAAAATATTGTAAACTTTGTAGCTTCATATCTCCGGAACGGCTTATGCAAAAGACAATTTTTGGGGGTGTTTTGAAAAAGTCTCGAGAAGAGCTATAAGAATATGCAATAAAAAATAGGAGGTTCTACTTAAAAAATTCAAGGTGACTTTGTCCGGACCTTGGCGACGCCACCCAAGATCAAACTGATATCATCAGTAAATAGATCTTTTTTTAAACCCTACAACTTTTGTTTGAACAACTGTTTTGTATTTTTAATTTTCTACGAAATAATTACGCGTATCCACTTAAATCAGACATACTGCAGAAGAAAAAAGTAAAGGATTCCTGAAATTTCGGAAATTTCACCATGATAGAGCATATTTAACGAATATTTCCTTCCGTACGTCATTACACAGAACTTCTAGATTATTGTAAGATATTTCATTTTCGGTACTTGGGTGCAGACAAAAGTTTCTGCAGGTATTTATATACCTATACTGTTCCATGGCGCGCCAGAAATGCCGTATTTTGAAAATTCTTGTTTTGTAAACAACTTTTGTACGGTAAATAATTACAATAACTATTACGCATTAAAACGACATGATTTTTACAAACAGAAATAAAATTACAAAAACAGAAATAAAATTACAAAAACATCACTGAGAGAAAAATTTATGATATTTGTGACTATAATGAAAAGTTAAATAGTTTGTTAAATAGTTATAGTTAGGTGCACCATTTTTTTGTTATTATTACTAATATTATAGCAGTAATAACTATAAAAATGGTGCACCTAACCATAATTATTTAACTTTTCATTATAGTCACAAATATCATAAATTTTTTTCTCAGTGATTATTTTGAGAAAATTAAAAGCATTGGTAAATTTTTGTAATATTGTATATAATTTCTTCTTTCAAAGATTACTTGATAATTTGATTTAAAATCGACATTTTATATGCGACAATCTAATAGATACAGGTACAGATACTCGCCATTTGAAGTATTTACAGACGACGAAGTAGCTATTCTAAAATATCTCTGGATAAAACAGGAAGCGTAGATACGCTGCTTCTAAATGCGTTCCGTTTCTCTGTTTTTACTTCGACATCAAAGATCCGTCTCGCGAAGTTAAAACACTTCTCCCGTTATCTCGTTCCCGACGAGTGAAACTTTTTCCCCCGAAGAAACATCGCAAGAGAAACATCAATTCACCACGAGCCACCGAGTTACAGATCATCGCAAAACTCGATCTACGGTAATCCATAACCGATAGATGAGCCTCTGTGCGTGATAAGGGTGAGTTTGCTCTCGGCGAATATCTCGCGAAATCAATCTACCGCGGTCTATCTATCTCCGTCAATTTCTCCGAACGTCCAATAATCCTTCTATACACGATGCTTTTACGTCTCTGTAATATCTTTTTTCTTTCACCGTTCAATTCCACGCCAGAGTGTTTTCGAGTCTCATCCCGCTAAAAAATCCAGTCAAATAATAACGACCGTTAGCGATAGAAAGAATAATCTTTCTAATATATTCATCAACATTACGACCGATCGGATCTAATACACAATTACAGTGGCGTAGCCAGGATGGGAATTAGGGGGATAAATCCCCCCCCATCCCAAAATTTTAGAATATGAAAATAAAAGATTGAAAGCCGCGAGAGGGAAATGAAATGGTTTGTATTAATAAAAATTAAGAATTCTTAAAACCTATCTTAGAAATACAATGAGTGAAGTAAGGCTTAACGGTTTGACACAAATGTACATTCACAAAAATTAGACTACTTCAATTAACATAGAGGAGGTACTCGACAGATTATCTAAAAAATCTAGACGCATGGCTTCTAGTTTAATATTGATATCTTATTTAATTAAAAAAGTTATAAGTTGTTCTGTGATTTTATTTTTTTTTAAATCCCCCCCGAAACAAAATCCTGGCAACGCCCCTGCACAATTAGGATATTTTCCGGCGACGACACGAGCACGATTCAGACATAAGAGACTTCGCTCCTGTTCCAAGTCCGGCAGTCTTTTAGACGGCAGTTAATCCCGTCAAAATTTATTCTCCGCAGGGCCGGTGCTAACCTGAGCGGGGCCGGGTGCAATTTAAAATGCGGGGCTTAAAACTTTTATATTATCTTTCATTGAAATCTATTTCATATATATATTTATTTTTCTTTAAAAACAAAAAACGTGTTATAAATAGAAATAATTATTTTTATATTATATATTTAAAAATAATAAACGCTTAACTTTTTTTTTTGGCATTTAAAAAAATTTCATATAGTAATAATATGTAAACTTATAAATATAATAAAAATTATACATATGTAAACTTAAAAATGTATTTTTCTCGCTTTTGCTGCGGCAAAGACATTAATTACGTTACTAAAGTCAGTCTCATGACATATGTCATTTTCTATCGACTCATTGCTACACGGAAAAAACAATAAGGTTGCCACAACCATAATTCGTCCAACAAACATAGTGAATGTTGAGACAACCATAGTGAATGTTTGTCTCAACAGTCTTTCTTGCGATATAGAAGAACGAAGATAGTTTTAGATATGTTAAGTTATATAAGTAATAAAACTTTACTTTTGTTTGCACACAACCCACTAGGCGAGATTTCTAACCTACTAATCATAAGATTATAGTACTAACAATAAGACTAATACATGCGTCACGACAAATTTGTTCCAATTAGCTGTCGGATAAAGACGCATGTAATATTAGCATTATAGTGATTTTGGCTGCTTAGCTAGCGCGAGGTCGGTCAAACCGCGGGGCCGCGTGCAACGCACCGTTCGCACGCACCTAACGCCGGCCCTGATTCTCCGATCCCGCGCGCAGCTGGTTTCCATCTCACGTCCGCGAAGTACGCTTGTACATCTTCGTTCGGACGCAGAGATAGTATAGGCTCACCGCGAAGCGCCCGGTGAAGCACTCATCTCCCAAGTAGTCATGTAGATTCTCGATCTACGACGAATCCGTCCTGTCCCCGGTAGGGACAAGTGGCCTGTCTCTTCCCGTCCTCCCTCGTCAAACCCGGATCTCCTTCCCGATGTTCATCCGATTCCCGCTTCTTATACGGATATCCGCTCCTTCTCTCAGATCCTGTCCTCCCCCTCCTCTTCCTCTCTCTCTCTTGCTCTAGTCTGGCGATGCTCACAGAGTTCTCCCGGCGTCCTTCAAATCTCCGAGTACGCGACCCAGCATCTCGAGCGCCTCTCGGCGCACACATTTATGCAAATCTAGGTGACATCGATCAAGCATACCGGTGGCAGCAGGGGCCAGCAAGCAGTCCTGAAGAGTCTCGTTAGGTAATGTCACAATGGGGAGGGGGAAGAAGTGCCATCCGGCCCTCCTCTGTCGTAACCGTAATGCCACTGCCATCGCCGTCCGCCCGCGTCTTGCATATTCGCGATAACTCGCTGCTCGTGCGAAGAATTCCAGTTTACGCTGAAGACACCTCGAGCCGACATGTCGGCAGCAAGCCTCTCGTGTATACAGAAAGTAAAAGCGAGACTGAAACGGCTCTTTATGGCGAATGCGATAGCGACCTGTTCGCTCGGTTTCAATTAGGGCAAAAGTTTTACGAATATTAAGAAGTCTTATATGTATTTGCGAACGAAATAAATTATAGTACGATATACAGAATGTTTTAAAAAAGAGTCACATATTTTGAGAACAGATAGTATTCATCAAAACAAGATAAAAATATCGAGTAAATAAAGAGAGAGAATGCATGGTCCATATCAGAAATATTTGATATAGGACCCATGTTTACTCGATATTTTCTTCTTGTTTTGAGATGAGTACTACCTGCTCTCAAAATACGTGACACTTTTTTTTAAACACCCTGCATGTTTGTTTAGACGGAAACTTTTTAACATTGAAACGTTGGTGATTTCGATCATCACAATAATTAAATTCTTGGATTAGTCTAACAGTTTTGTATAATTAAGACATCATGCAGGGATTATTCTAGCCGATATAAAAATATCGGAATGCCAATGGCTTTGCGATATAAAACCTGTTTTAGATGATTTGAGATATAATTCTGTTTATAATTTTATAAGCATGAGAAATATTTAAAGAATAAATACATGCATATATCAAATATATAATCTGAAAAAAAATTTTTAATTTAGAAGGATGAAAGCATTGCAAATATTATTATTTATTTAAACTTAAACTTAATATTAATTTTAATAACAATAGCACTTTTTTAATAAATATAGTTAATTAAGAAGTTACGAGCTTCCAATTAAATCTTGTTAAAGAAGAAAGAATCGGATGGAAATCGAATGAAAATCCGTAAAAAAGTTTATTGTTATTAAGTGTTATCTATAAACACAAAATTTATTCAGTGTGTTATTTAGAAAATATTTCATTATAGCACACTTTACTTCGAGTTCGCTCTGAGTGGCGGTTAGGCGCGGTTTTTTTAACGACACGGCACTATTCCTGGAGAAGGGGAAGGACAAGAGGAAGGGGGGATACGTCGCCGTTGGCGTTTCCCTTCCATTTGCCTCCTTATTATAATCTCTCGCCTCATTTGGAGACCTCGTAAACCGAGATGAATCCGCGGTATGGCGCACGAGAGACTCGTAAAGCCCTGAGGTCACAATGACCCGCGAAAGATCAAATGCTGCGCCCGAGGACGACATTCTGTCGTCCTCGACAGGATGGTGTTAGAGTAGAGAAGTGGACGCGGCACCTCGAGATCAACGTGGATTCTCGCGGAAAATGAGATTTTATCGCTTGGAAGAGCACCGAAAGCGAAAGTATTGTGTGATTGAAATAATCCCTGAGCCACGCCGCGAAATTATTTTGGATAAATTAAAGTTCTCTTCTTCTCTTCTCTCCTAAACTGCAAAGAACAAGCTGCTGCCGTTACACTATCATCTAGCAATAAATAATACGCGTGTGTAATAGTATATGTATTACCGCGAAAGCTTCGAGCAAATAAAATAAAATAAAATAAATAAAATAAAAATTAATTACCAGTAAAAGAAATACTTTTGTTACCAGAGCCTGATAAATTTCAATGTATTCATTATCTATAGTTTTTCACATTATTCAATTTATCTAGAAAGCGTCTTGCTTAAAATTAATAATACAAGAAAAATTATTTATTGTAAGATTATCATTAAATGATTACATTGGCTGTACGCTAATAGGTAAAACATAATTAATAATTATGTCACAATTCAAATCCATCTAATACTATAATCACCTCTTCGCAATTACAAGTAAAAACATTAGTGTAGGAATAGAATTTTATTATTGTAACCGACACCTCGATCCCTAAGGTCCGGTTTTCCATTTTCCGGTTAACTTGTAGTTTAGGCTTAACCTGATGATAATATAAAAATTGTGTTTTTCAATCTATGGTTAATCACTAAACTGATGGTTTTATAGTGATAACTTTTAAAGTCAATCACTAAACTGATGGTTTTGTAGTGATAACTTTTAAAGTTAATCACTAAACTGATGGTTTTATAGTGACAACTTTTAAAGTCAATCATTAAACTGATTTTATAATGATAACTTTTAAAGTTAGGTTCACTTAAAAGTTATCACTATAAAACCATCAGTTTAGTGATTAACTTTAAAAGTTACTACTATAAAACCATCAGTTTAGTGATTAACTTTAAAAGTTTTCACTATAAAACTATCAGTTTAGTGATTAGCTTTAAAAGTTATCACTATAAAACCATCACTTTTATGATTGACTTTAAAAGTTATCACTATAAAACTATCGGTTTAGTGATTAACCATAGATAGAAAAATACAATTTTTACATTATCATCGGGTTAAGCCTAAAGCACAAATTAACCGGAAATTGAAAAACCGGGCCTAAATTTAATATCGAGGCCTCTAATGTTTCAAAACATCGACGTTTGGATTGACGATAGACACGTAAACGTGAGCACCGATACGGTCGCATTAAACGTTAGGAGGTTCAACGAGAATTCGAGACGTTTTCAAAATTAGCAAATAGATTGTAATTGTGAACCTGATTAGCGGCGGGACACTCACTGTTTGTCCGCTGACTAGTAACATTCTGTCAAATGCATGTATTAATAAAAGATAAGTCGTCCCATATCTTTCAAATTATCTTACATTAATTACGTCACACATTTCATATATACATATAAAATATATTATTTTAAAATATATTATTCTATATATGTATTTTTATGTTTATTTTCTCTATATCTTATTTTTAGTACAACCGCTCAAAGATATTCGACCACTCTGATTTACACACGAATATTTTTATATATTTAATTTCTGTTCTAATTCTGTTATATTCTTTTTATATATGTAAAATGCAAAATTTTTATCTATTAAACGTTATTATTACATGCAATGTCTACTCTTAAAATTGTTCATTAATCTTTTGAATTTCTATCATTTAATTAAGAAAGGCAGTGTGGGCAAATATTTTTGAGCGGTAGTATAGTTATTACAGACTACCAGGGTTGGAAAGTAACACAGTACTTGTTTTTTTTTAATAACAAACTGGTAACGACGTTGTATTTTTTTATTAGTGACGATGACGGTAATGCAGTTACATTTTTTTAGTAACGGTAGCGAATATAATCGTTACTTTTATCGTTACTTTGCACACGTATAATATGTACGGAACGAATACAAGTGAGTTTTAAAAAAAGAGAAGCGTTATGTTTCATCATATTGCGATTAATCACAACCACTCATAGACCTTGTGTTGATCTGTTAAATTAGTGACGTAAGCAATCGGGTGTCACTCTAAAAAAAGATCATCTAAATTTTGTGAAAAAGTAACGAAAATTGTAACTCATTACTTTTTGAATAACGATAACAGTAATGAATTACTTTGTGCAATGGTTAACGAGTTACTTTTCAAAAGTATAACTTTCCCAATCCTGCAAACTACAGAGATAAAGGAGTGGCCGTTTTAGCACGTCCACAACTTGAACGAAGGGTTTAAACACTATCGATCGAATTATGTGGGAGAGAGGCGAGCATTAATCAGCAGTCTTGGAACGCTTCCGCCGGAGAAAAAAAAGATTCTTGAATCAGTGAAGGAACGGGGCGTCGAGTTCGCCGTAGCACCCCGTCGTTGTTACCGCGATAAGAGCCGATAAGTGCGGCGCTAACGGCCGGCAAGAAGAAGAATCACTCGGACGTGTTTGCACATCGATCATCTGTTTTGTCGGGACGGCCGTCTCGCGAAAAACGAGCTTATCGAAAACCTCGGTGTACTTCAAGGGTTCTCATACGCGTTCCTTTCTTTTAATTTAGTTTTCAGTCGATGATGTATCTCGCTCGGGATCTCATCTTCCCCCCTCCGTCTTCTCCCTAGAGAGAAACTTCATGTGACAAAAAAATGCAAAAATCGAGCAAAAATGAGATACCTCGTTAATACGCTTTATATATTAGGTGATTACTTTATGCATCAAGTACTGATTAATTTTTGATAATGCATCGGCCGGCTTTTGTGTGGGAGATAAATAGCACTGTTATTATTATAATTCTGCTTAATGAGCAGAATATAATTGTTTATAATGCTAATGAGCGTAAATCGGTTTAAACGTTAATTTTCATTACTCGAAACTATAACGTCAACCAAAATTAATAAATAATTAAATGATTTTCACATCGTTTATTCTCAGTCTTCATCCTTCGCGGATATAAAGCGATCGTAGAACTTTATATTTTACATAATAATAAGACCGCGTAATGTATAATACAAATTAAAATCGAGAAGAGCCTAAACAATCATAGCTGGATCTTAGTGCTCAATAATATTTTTCGCAACAAATTATTTACAGTTTTCGATATGGGATGGGAGGGGGGAATCTTATAGATGCTTGTAGCATCATTATTATTACATTGATTACCAATTTAATTTGTGATATTACTATTCTGGTTCAATTCAAAATTCTGCGTTTCAAGACCGACATTAATCGGTGCGTAGTTTGTTTGAACTAAAATGTTTACACATAAAATACACTAGTCAACAAAATTATCGCAACACGTAAATTCATATAAAAATTTCGCAAATTTCAAATAAGCATAACTCCGCGAAAAATTATCGTATTTGAAATCTTTTTTTGCATTCTCAAGGGTAAAATCTATACTTTAACGTGCAATTTATCGATTTTTAATTTATCTTCCCCTCCTCCCGCTATCTTCTCAAAAGTGAGAACGTGTTAAGTCTAAAAAAAATTACATAATTTGACGCACTCTACGGGCTAGAGTAAATTTTTTTCGTAAATGTCACCACAATCATCGTAAAATTTGGACTTTTCCTAACAAATTTAAGAAAAAAAGGAAGCTTATTACGATTTTTTTCGCAGAGTTACGACGTATGAAAGTTACATATGCATTTTCTTTAATTACCGTCAGCATTAGTATTACTCGATGCGCACCACGGGTTGGATGTTGCGCATCGCGCGCGCACGCGCGCGCTTATTCCTTCCAAAAGAGAAATGATTTGCGCACACTGAATTTCATTCAAACGAGGCATTGTTACGATCTTTTTGTTTGTTTTCCGAATTAAGTTACAAGGAGGATAGATATTCATCGATCTTCCATCTCGCGAGTTTGGGATCGTTATCAACAGACAAACAGTTTTCGTCGGAGGAGAGGACAAGGTCGAAGACGAGTAACATCAGCTCGTGAAGATCATCTCATCGTTAATGAGACATTGAGAAATCCGTTAACAATTAATTCAATTAATTGTTAACGGATTAATTGTTAAACTAAAGAAAATGCATATGTAACTTTCATACGTTGTAACTCTGCGAAAAAAAATCGTAACAAGCTTCTTTTTTTTTATTTGTTTGGTAAAGTCCAAATTTTACGATGATTGTTGTGACATTTGCGATAAAAATTTGCTCCAGCCCGTAGAGTGCGTCAAATTATGTAATTTTTTTTTTAGACTTAACACGTCCTCACTTTTGAGAAGATAGCGGGAGGAGGGGGAGATAAATTCAAAATCAACAAATTGCACCTTAAAGTATAGATTTTAGCCTTGAAAATGTAAAAAAAGATTTCAAATACAATAATTTTTCGCAGAGTTATGCTTATTTGAAATTTGCGCAATTTTGATATGAATTTACGTGTTGCGATAATTTTGTTGACTATTGTATTATTGAGCACTAATAAGATCCAGCTATGACCGTTGAGGCCCTTCTCGATTTTAATTTGTATTTTACATTTTACATTTTACATTTTCGTATCATCGCGGACTTTCCGCGACGATAATCAAATTGCTAATTAATGACGATTTCAGCGATACCTTCATCGGATGCAGTTACGCGATTGCATTTTATCCGCAATGCGTATCAGTCGCGCTGGGATAAGGAGGTACGTCCGCTGAGATGATGAGAAGGGGTCGCGGAATTTGCGCTGATCTGCGCTCTATTTGATTATGGATGATCCGACCTGAGTCGGCGATCCGCGCGCGAGTATTCAGACCCTCCGAGTCTCGCGCCGAGTGGATTAGAAGGGAAAAATCCATGAACCCGTGCTTTCAGCAACGAGATGTGGATCATTCCAGGAGATTAATACGGTAACGGGCAGCAATCTTGTAAAAAAAAGGGGCGAGGGCTTCTTCTTGCTTCTCCTCTCAAATGGAACACGCTATAAATGCGGCACAGAACCTCGAATAAATTAATCTCTGTCCCTTGTAGAGAGCCGATCGTGATTCGTAATATAATCGACTTTGAACTGAAAATCGTGATTAATACCTTATTTTCCAATGATCGAATTCTCAATCGTGCCGAGAATTCAAAGAGAACTTAATTCGGTTAATTAATACGCGATATACTCGAGCAATCTCGTCGAATTAGATTTCGTAATTTCGTAATTTCTTTTCCAGCCTGGATATGTTTGTCCAGGGAAATTTTCATATATTAGGACTGTTCTTGATGTGACGAAATAATTCTTTATTTACATATATTAGATAACGCTCCTCTATGTTTAAATTTGCTATGTTAATTTATTAATTGTTGATTTTAGTTGTACTTGAGAAGGACCCAAACCAAGGATCGAAACGTTGTAGTACTGATTTGAAATAAATTGTGGCCAGTTATTGTCGACCAATATAATTATACTGTTTCGTAATTTCGGATGAACCTACGCAGTTTCACCGAGGTTAATATTAAAAGATAGTTAACAGCGGAGTTAAAAAGCTATCATAAACGATAACTTGCCGCCGAATTCTCGTTAACGGGGAATCGATTTTAAATTTATGAAACAATCTTTCATTAATGAGACGGATAATAGCACAGCGGTGCGAGCTGCACATCAATAATTAAACGAATTGTTTCAGAAATTTCTGCGCGACGACGGCGGCGGCGTGTTAAACGCGCGGATAAATTGCAGGATCTAATAAAAAGCATGAATACGGAATAAATACCACAGTGAACGCAATAAAAGCCGGCGGACTAAACAGCGTCTACACGCACATGTACGCCGTCTAAATACAGGCATTACGGAGTCGCAATCTAATAATCGTTAAAGCTGTTTGTACAACTGCACTGTTTTACGGTTTGATGGCTCATTCACTCGCGGTCGTCAGCAGCCATTCGCGCGGATTAGTTGACCTTTACGCGTCGTAAACTACGTCAAATCAGAGCCGATCAACCGAAGTAACTTTGCTATCAGTTTCTAGTTGCGGAGCAAACATTCTCGCGTTGAATAGTTTGGGGATTGCTGTTCCCGCTCGTGCGCGAGAATTGAATGGACGGCGGTTAATTAATCCCGCGTCAGGGTAGACAGAGAGAGATATGCTACAAATGCCACGAATGCAGATCTAAGGAAAAACACAAAAGTTTTCAGATATTTTTAAAAAGAGGAATTCTAAACATGTGTTTATCTCAGAAAAAAATAAGAGACATTCGTATTAATTTATGATACACATCACAAATAATTCTATCTATGTAACTTCTTTTTTATTAAATAGTTCAAGATTTTTAGGAAGATTTATATATATTTTACATTTATTTGCGATAGACATTAAATTAAGAAATTAATGCTCTCTATATTGATGTAAAATATATATCAAGTTACCACTTGAACAATTTTGCTTTCTCATAGAGGAAGCTTTGTTTTCGTAAAAAATGCTTTTTTTCAGTTTTCAATGCCAATGTGTTTTGAATGTTCTAAAATGTCGAAAAAAGTTTTTTTTGAATACATTTTTTTCAGTTTTTAAAGTCAATGTGTGTAGAATGTTCCTAAACGTCGATAATTTACATTTTTACCAAATGTCTGTTTGTGTGTGTGTGTGTGTGTGTGTGTGTGTGGATCTTCTT
>NJRP01000218.1:146105-159052 GCA_003063835.1 Aphaenogaster floridana | reverse complement strand
AAGTTTCATTAAAATCGGTGAGTGACACCTCCGTAGGTTTACTTGTAAGACGTCGTTTCAAAGCGAAGAAGGTTAGCGTCGTTACGCGATTAGCACCTTATCTATTGGCCGTAATAAAGAATGTAGGTAAAATATAAATTTTCTCAAATATAATACAAAAGAGCTTGTAAGCCAAGCTGGATTTTTGTGATAAGAATGTTTATATTTTATTAATTATTAACAAATAATACAATATAAATTATATAATATTATCTAATTTATATTGTATTATTTGTTAATAATTATATTATTGCATATTAAAATAAACATTTTCTTAGAGCAAAAATCCAACTTGATTCATAAGCTCCTTGATTTTTAATCCATTGTGTGAGCCTAAGAATTATTTTAGTATTTTATTTCATTATTTATTAATTTTCTGTTACAGAAAATAAGATAAATATAATAATACTAATTATATAATTAAAAATAATTGTATATTAAAATAAACATTTTCTTAGAGCAAAAATCCAGTTTGGTTCATAAGCTCCTTTCTATTATACTTAAGGGCTCATGCCTGGTTGCAAGGTGAAAAAAAACGTGATTTTCGGGGATTTTTATAAGAAAGTTCAATTTATTTTTTCTTACAACAAAATGTTGATATCAAAAGTACATATATTGTGTGAACAACATTCAGAATTTTTTTTGTTGAAAATATTGTAAATTAAGGAAGTGTTACGGCCACTTTAAGAAAACCTGATTTTTTAGCAGTGTACAAATTTTGAAAAAATAATTTTTGACAAAATGGCGGCCGTTTGGCGAAAAATTAAGAGCCCGAAAAATTGCGCTTTTTCTTAAAACGATCGCCATTTCGTCAAAAATTATTTTTTCAAAAAATCCTTCGTTCACGAAGAAGATATATTCATATACTAACAGAATCTTTTTGGTTTTCTATTTCAGATGATTTGACTTGGAGTTATCGTGTACACCGCTGAAAAATCAGGTTTCCTTAAAGTGGCCGTAACTTCCTTAATTTACAATATTTTTCAACGAAAAAAATTCTGAATGTTGTTCAATATATGTACTTTTGATATCAACATTTTGTTGTAAGAAAAAATAAATTGAACTTTCTTATAAAAATCCCCGAAAATCACGTTTTTTTCACCTTGCAACTAGGCATGACCCCTTAATTTTTAATCCATTGCGTGAGCCTAAGAATTATTTTAGTATTTCATTTCTTTATTTATTAATTTTCTGCTACAGAAAATAAGATAAATATACGTATCGTTTCTGCGCAACGACATGGATCTCGTAACTCTGTATCTTGTATAAATATCGCGTGCGAAAGAGATCGATGGTACCGACCTTCCCACGATGAATAAACATGCATCTTGCGCGATATATATCCCTGACGACGGATATCACGAGTGCTAGGTAACTATGATTCGCTTCGGTGAACGTGTTTTCCACACGTGGCGGCCTGTTCGCCCCGGACTCATCCGTAAACTCGATTACGAACGACGCTAATCGAATTAAATCAAGGGAGCTTTCAGGCTGACGAGAAAATTTAAGCTCTACGGATACAATCTCCCGCGACGCCTCGAAAAAATTCGGAAATCCGCGCGTCGCCCGCACTGGATTAGCGGAAGGATACATCGTACACAATCGTACAATGCGCAATTACTCAACATTCGCGAGACAAACTCTCTCGAGGCGGGAGCGCGGCGACATGAAATTAAATTCGCCGGAAACGAAATGGCAGGCATAATGAAGCGCGAAAACGATGAGGCCATAGATTACGTTTATCTCGGCCGAGTTATAATTTCGTTCTCCGATGAAATCAACGAGAAACACATTTCAAACAAGCGATACATCAAGCGGACAAAAATAAAGATTATTGTTGTACAAACCGAAATTCATCACTCTCTTTGTCGACATTTATGATAATGTGTTAGAGAGAAAACTATTTTCCTATTATATCTAAGAAAAAGACTATCGATGAAATAACGGTGATTTTTAGAAACTATTTTGTTTCTTTTTACAAAATAAACTCGATACCTCGTCGCTTGTCGGAAGCGCGCGATAATTGTAATTTCAAAAAATTATAATAAGACTTTTGATATCAAATAAAATAAAAAGAAAAAGCGGCAATAAAAGTCAGGTTTGGTAATTAGTGCGCAAATAAAAATACAGTATTTAATATAAAATTACGTATAATTCTTAGTTAAGAGTTTTATATTAAATACTGTATTTTTATTTGCACACTAATTACCGCGCCTGACTTTTATTGCCGCTTTTTCTTTTTATGTTAATTGTAATTTCGTTTTCCGATGAAATCAACGAGAAACACATTTTAACCCTCAAACTGGACACCAGGGACTCTTGTCCGGACTATTGACTATTTTTTATCTTTAGATTACCAGCAAATCTATTACTCGAAAGGAAAATAAATAATTCAAGTTTTATTGAATTTTTAATCTTCTTTAATGCTGTTTTGATATATATATTATTTTAAATAATTTTTGCTAGAAATAATAAAAGATAATAAAACTTCTGTATATTCTCTCCTATATCCAATGCAGGAAAGCAATATATGATTAGCATAGGTATGCAATTTGTACTGATTCTAATGTATAGTTTTTTTCTAAATTTTTCTTTCTTTACTAATTATTTTTTACTTGTTGAAGACATAAATAATAATTTTTACACCAAGATTTCTTTTTCCAAGGTATTCTATTGTCACTGTTTGAAACAATTATGTTTTTCAAAGTAGCATCCTTGTATAATATTTTTTTCCATGATCTATCAAGTTTGAAGTATGAAACTCTAAAAAACTATTTTTTAATATCTTTCCAAAGCTAGTTATAAATTTTACTGTAAAACTTTACTTTTATCCAATTTGTTCACAAAAAATTATATAAATACCATGTTTATAAAATTTTTTTAAATATTTCAATTATATAGTAATTTATTGTTAGTTAACACTGCAAAGAAAATGCATTTTTTCAGAATTTTTGAACCACCTTAACATTGTAAAATTACCCCCAAACACAAAAGACCCTGGTGTCCAGAATTAAGATGCCGAAAAAACGTGTTCAGTTTGAGGGTTAAAGCGATACAACGGATATAAATAAAGATTATTGTTATATATATAATTCGAAATTCAGCATTCTGTTTGTCGACACTTACAACAATGTACCTACTAGAGAGAAAAGTCTTTTCCTACTATATCTAAAAGAAAAAGACTATCAATGAAATAAAGGTGATTTTTAGAAGCAATCTATTTTGTTCCTTTTTACAAAATAAACCCGATACCTCGCCGTTCGTCGAGAGCGCGCAATGTTTATTTCCTCTTGATTTGGCGGAAGATATAGAAAGAGAGATAAAGAGAGATTGGGTTAGAGATTCAGTTTGAGCGGACGTGGACCGCGGCAGCCCCGAGGATCAGGAGGTGGGAAGTATGCCTCAAGAGAGGGACGATCGAGACCGAGACGGAGACACGTCGGATGGGATCGTGATTGGATAGCGGCAAAATAGAATTGGATAGGATATACATGTACCGCACCGGGTGCGGTATTGAGTCGACTATGGGTGACCGGATGAGCCTCTGAAATTTATTCGATCAATTCCTAGCTCGCGAAGGTCGGAAGGACCATGAACGGGCTGAGAAAGCAACGATTTCCTGATGCGACCAGCGAACGGTTTCCGCGAGAGGCGAAGGTTGATAAATCGATGCTTTTACAATCCACAAGACGTTCAATAACAAGAATGTTTAATGAACAACGGTGACATTTCTGTAATAATTAACTATTATTTCCTATTTCAGATCACGATGCTTTCGCATGCCGAGACTACGTTTTCTGTAATTGTTGCTACAGTGAGTAGAAAAAGAATTTTTGCTGTACTCTTACTTTTCTTATAATAATTTTACGAAGAAATGACGTATTAGTAAAAAGCAGAGGTGGCCAAATGGTCGATCGTGTGACAACGTGAAATTTACAATACAACAATTGTACCTAATTGCAATGCAATCATAATAAATTTAATTATTGCTGTTTTATGCCCAATCGCAACACAAATACACAAAATAAAATAAACATGCTTATTTAATATATAAACCTAGATCGCTACGATAGGAAACAGTAGATAGCGATGGGGTGAAGAAGCTGAAAGTAGATCTTGATGCTTCTAAGTTTCGCTACCTCTGGTAAAAAGTATTTCTTTTGAGATTTCTTATGATAATACAAATTGTTAAAAATAATTTATTTCTAAATTCTTAATACTATAGTAAAATTTTAATCAACAGACTTACGGTTCCAACTTTAAGTATAAATATAATTTTATATATAAAATGTCTTATTTTACGGAAAGAAATAACGATTGAATTTAATCAATTCAGTAATATGTTGTATTCGATAATATAATTAGTCAGATAATAATTAATATTATTTTTATTTATACATATTACTCACATTTTAAATTAATCTGCCATTTCTAGATACTTATTCTATATGTATATAAAAATAACCGTATTAGGTTGAATACCTCTGTAATGGAATGTAGACATCTACTTTTTCTAATCAATCACTCTTCGGATGGCGAAGAGTAAAAAATCAAACTCATTTTTCAGCATTTCTTTGATGCAGATTATTTGACTTTTTGCCCACGTTTACATTATTAATTTATTAAGCAAGGAGATTGCATGCTGAAAATTTCGCGCTTTATTTGCAATTACAGGATACATTAGAAAGAAAGTTGTAAATAAACAATAAAAAGAAATGTCCTTAATAGAAATATCAATATGAAATACAAAAAAAATCAAAATAACAAGAAAAGAAAATAATGTTTAAATAGCGTATCTCAGAACTTTCGATTTTAGGAGAAAGTTCCGAATCCGAATCGATCAAATCGACAATACATTATTAAAATCGAATTATTCCGTAATATGTTGCGGGCATAAAAAGATGTAACGAATCAACAGTCCATAATCTCGTGCAAAATTCTACAGTTTCTTTTTCCTATTTCAGGAAAACGCCTTAGTTTTTTCGTCATGTATTTAAGGTTGCCGGGCGCATGCACAAGTTGCGATCAAGAGGAGTTTCAAATCGAGAGACGTCGTATATGCCACTACATTTAAGGGCACATCCGTGGGGCACGGTTGACCTCTCCGAAAGCTTTTACGCCCGAGCGTCAAGCAGAGAGAACGAATCGTGCGACAAAAAAGCACGTAGAACTTGTTAACCTGGTCTCGAAAAGAATTCGGGTCATCGTATCACTTTAACTCTGAAGGAAGATACCAGGCTATTTTCCGGGAAAATTCATGGGAGAAATTTAAAGATGATACATGCCGATATCGTCAAAATGAAGTGGCGATCAAATCAAATAACACTAGAAAAATAAACTGCAGAATATAATTAGTCAGATAATAATTAATATTACTTTTATTTATGCTTATTACTCACATTTTAAATTAATCTACCATTTTAAATTAATCTGCCAATTTAAAATGGTAATGCCAATATTTTATAATACAAAATACAAAATCTGGGGAAAAAGTTTTCATAATATAAAAATAAATATAGGAAAAGGTATTATGGCCCTTGTGTACACCAAAAAAAATTCTATTTTCATCTTAAGAATATTTCACTTATCTTTATAATATTTTCCTCTAAATTAGCGCCAAGAGGATCTTTTTAATTTAATAGGAGAATCCGTTAAACAGTATATATCCTCTTGAATTTTGTCGCTAAAGTTGTCGCAAATTAAGAAGGAAATATTTTTATTCATTAAGAATGTCTATATATTAAGAGGATTTATTAAGTATACATTTCAAGAAGACAATTTTTTCGGTGTAGGTATAATGGCCCCTCTTAATATCTCTATTATTAGATGGCGGATTCTAGTGATTACTTATGGAGTCATTTGTTTAGTAGCCCGTCATTACGCAGTGGCACTAATATGCCAATACGCAATGATTGGCATTTGTTATAACACATTTTAACTTTCGATCATTTCGAAATGTTTTTACGGTACATTTTAGCATTTAATTATATGTCTATACTTCCTCATTTTTCTTAAACTTGGATGTATTATCACATAAATATATGTACACTTGAATATTTTATTCGTTATTTAATATTTTATTTGAATACACATTTCGAGTTATGCAAAGTTAAACAATAGCATGGCATTTTGCTAATATGGCCCTCTAAGTGTGCTAATACGGCCTCTTTTTCGATGTAAAAAAGCATAATTCAAATATAATTCAAATTAAATTTAAAAGCCTATTCGTTTTGTAAAAACTGTTCTGATAATTTATATTTACTTTCTGCCAAGTAAGTCAGAAATGTCAGAATCTACATTAAAAATTCACGGTTATATTCATTGTGGTTCCTTCTAAAAGTTTATTTTGAATAAATATATAATTTTGTAACAAAACACTGTATTTTTTTAAACAAAACCAATTTTTTAAATCAATTTTTATGGCGGCCACATTACCACCCCTGTTACTCTTCGACCGATTATGCAGTGTCGCCACATTTTTCTAAATAACGTCCTAAATAATAGATATTTCATAACTTTCAGTTTAAAGTAGATTGAACAACATTTGGACAAATGTAATCGTTAAGTTTTCAATTTAAAATATTAATTATTAACAAATTATTGTATAAAATGTAAATGAGGTGCCATAATATTATCTTCTCCTATAATAAAAAAATAGAAGGAAAAAAAGATCTTGTCGAAGATATTCTCTCTTATCATTACAAGGAAGTTTAAGTGATTAAGCGTAAAGGTGGAGTTATATATTAACAGCGTGTTTTTCAAAGACGATTTCTCGAATACACCGTCGCTATCCGCTTCAAAGAACACGCGTCGCTGGCCGAATCTAAAAGATCGCGTCCCTGAAAAGTTGACAGCCGTCATGATCCATTTGTTCATACTGATCAGCGACGCGTGTGACGTTCTCGGTGGATAAAAGATCAAGAGAAATTTCTTGCAGGGAGGATTCTGCACGTGCGGACTCATCCATACGTATCGTCATGTGCCACGGTAAATTTCTGCAATATTAGAAATGAGACGCCTTGCAAGGGAAGAACGAGAGAATGTCTCCGTCATTTTTTTCTTTTCATAAAGAAGTCAAAAAGCGACAAGTGTTGGAAAAATATCTTTTAGTTTTTCTGCACTCTGATTTCTCGGAGTGCAAGAGCGAAGATGGAGGACGTGAGGCAGGCAATTAATTACTTTCCTTTTAGACAGACGAGTAGAGAAAGTACATAAATAGATTTGCTACTTTCCGCGGAGATGACTCTCCGTGCAAAAAATTTGAGTAGCGCTTTGCGTTATGTATTTATGTAATTAATTAATGAATAATAAGATACAATTGATTAGAATGTTTTATATATTACTAAATAGGTTTAAAAATTATTAAATTAATGATTCAATGTGTTTGCTTATGCAAACTTAAAACTATAACGTCATTACACTATTATTATATTTCAATTTTAAACTAGAATGCAACTGCGAATAATAAAAAATATTGAGAGTTGGTTTCTCTCCAATTATAGAATCCGCTGATGAAATTCCTGATATTAATAAACTTCATAATTGTAATTAACTATTAAATTTACCATCGACCAATTTATAATTAGATTGCCTTGTCAACTTTAATAACGTCGATATATCTTCAATCGCGTAATATTTTAAACTTCAATCAATTGTTATCATTTGATCAAATATTGTTTGTACTTTAACAAAATTTGCCTTTTGATAACAGTTGACAGTCTATCTGCATAAGTATCATTTTTCACGGACTGTCCGAAAAATATTAATGGAGCAAACATACAGCCGTTCAATGCGACATCGGCGTGGCAATTTTTACGAGTGCGTAACGATGCAGTTTCCATACGAATCGTGACAGGAAATCCATTTGTTTACGCCGAGTCGAGCCGAGCAGCAGTTATTAACTCGTCTCGTTATACCGCACCGTTTTCCCGTCGCACTTTTTCGCGAATTGCAAACCCTTGTGCTTTTTGCTGCTCGAGTCCAACGTCACCTCGAGAGAGAGTGCTATTGTGTACGAAATGCCACTCGCGATAAATATCCGCGCCTGAATAGGGCCGCCTAAGCGCTCAGCGTGTTCCGAAAGAATATATTAACACGGAAAATCAGCCACGTCGTCATACATTCGATAACACCAAAAACGAGAAGATCTCGAAGTTTTTCGCGTCGCTCGTTGTGAACAAACATGTTAAATGTGTCCATTTCCATCAATGGACATAAATGTCATGATAGACATAGAGAAGGACAAACTTCACTTTTTCTAGAGTTGCCAAGGAAAATGTCCTTCATAAACCATTATAAAAAATAGTTAATTTCAGAAATAAATGCATGACTAAAAATCGTCATCTTAAAATTTCAGGGACACCTCCACCTAGAAAAAAAACATGTGTCTATCATAAGATGTCCCCCTTGAAACTGTTCAACTTTTATCTGAAACATTTTTTGTATCATCGATAGTGGAGAAAATCGACTGTATCATTTAAAAAGAACACCTTGTATATAAATATACATATATATCGCCGGTCTGCACACGATCACGTACTGCATATCTTCGTACAAGGCAACATTTTTAAGGCTATCAGTACTATCTACCGTCTATGATTACGATTTACTTTATTTTATCGACAAGTAAACAATTTACCGGCAAGCAAACAAACAGATGCGCGAAGAGACGAAGAGACTGTCTGTATACTTTCTGTTCTATCGCAGTTTCATCATTCACTGACATCATCTTTTTCTGTGGAATAGACAATGCTTCATCTATTCATATCTACTGTATTAATGCAAGTAAAAATGTGGATTGTCGTCGCAATCTTTGAGAATGTTTATATTTTTGTTGTTCAATTTTTTGTTATCTTCCTACCATCTTTTCTTATGGCAATGTTTACAAATCTAACTGTGCGCGCTTTACCTTCTTTTCTTTTTAATTCATGGCGTGGTCTTATTCTTAAAATTTTAGAATTTGAATTCGAGTAAACATCTCTTCATCTTAATAAGTGCACTATCATTTTTATTTTTAAATTTAGTACTGTATATAATAAATTTGTGAGTTACTTTTTGAAAAAATACTAATGCATTTACAATCGTTGTGTTAAGTTCCTTTTACGCTATTAGGGTCACGATTGCCCAACAGTGACATAAAAATACTACATGTGACAATCTTATACATATAATTTAATCATATTGTGTAATATTTTATCCACATAGGAATCAAATTATAAAAATTTCACTTCAACATGTAGGGAAAGACGAACGATATTTTCTAGATATTTAAGGTGTCAACAAGCAGAAATAGGTGTAAAAATAAAAATAAATATTTTACACGTATTTGTATATAAAATTTACTTTCTGATATTAATATCTATTAATATAATATATATCATTAATAACTACTTAATTTTATTCCATAATAATTTATATTCTCAGTTATCTTTTAACATTAAATGTTATTAACGGGGTTCTCGCGTTTGATGAAATTGTATAAGCTTGTAATACATATATGATATAAAAGTTAATTGTATCAAAAGTATTTAGGAAAATTTTCATTGATTTCTCTACCGTACTGTTTTGAAGATATTTAATTTAAAAAAAATCAGTGTATCACTTTGGTGCTCTTGATAATATAGAACAATTTCGATTTTAATTATTGACCGAATTATATACATTTCACACTCTACCTACCACAATGTGTGAATCTTTTATATTTAGACACACAAGACATTTTTCAATCTATGAATTTGTTGGAATAATTTCATGACCGTAAACATGTCTTGTTAATGTCTACTGACGACTCTCTTTTGGATGATTTAGACTGCACTTGATAAGGACCCAAACCAAGGGTCAAAACGTCGTGAAACTTTTGTTTATATTATTGCGAGTTCGTCGAATTAATAAAGCACATTTTTTGTCTATTATTACTGGCAGATTAAACTACCATTTTTTGGTTTAATTTTAAATGTATAGAATTTTTTACATTACAAGTATATTTAAAATACTGTAAATATTTTCTCTTAATTTGAGACATTTGTATACAAGATAGAAACTTAAAAATTGTTTATTACAAAGTAAACATTTAAGTTTGTTCTATAAAGTTTTATCTATATTTACCGTACAGTTTGAAAGAAATTTATATTAATAAGCAAGACACATATAACATTTAACCTCAAATGAACTGACCAAATTTATCATTGTCTCTTTTTACACAAAATATAAAGCGATGTACACTTGATCTAATAATTAAAAATATGATAAATATGATGAAAAATGTTAATTTATACATTTTTAATTCAGATTATATATTTAATTTATCATTTTTTAAAATATAAAATAGTAAATAAATGTCATATTTATATTTCATTACCTGCTATTGATACTTAGATCAAATGTCTTATAACTTTTATTTTGTCATTTTAAAAATATTTAATAACATATAAAATGAATAATGATCATGCATAATGACATTAGCGGATTAAATATTGTTAATAATGTTTCTATGTTATTATTTTAATCATTTTATCACAATTTTAAGAATAAACTCTTTATTGACTAAGAAGTAGCGCGAGAATCTCTTTAACAAGGAAAGATTCCTCGGAAATTAAAAAAATTATGAAACTTTGACAATATATATAGGTGTTCTGATATGTAATACGTTTTTGCTGCCCGAATTTATCCTAAAAGGGTAAAATCAACTCTTAAAAGTTAGCTCACTTTTTGTTTTTGTTTTATTATTCACCAACAAAAGAGAATAGAACAAAATTTTATAGAGAAAACTATATTACTTATTTCTTTTAATTTATCGATTAGAAAACTTATCACTGCCGAGGGTTAATTTTTGCCTTTTAGGCTGAATTCGGGCAGCAAAAAATAGCGTATTACATATTAGGATATCTTCTATGTATTGCTAAAGTTTTATAATTTTCGGAATTTCTCTTATAAGTGAGATAATAATAATTGAAATACGTATTTATATATAATCAATCTTGAATTTAAAAAAATTTTTTAGTATTACTAATTTTTTACAGTTCTTGTGAGAGATTACGTTCGATGATCTTAAATCCAAATCTAATAGGTGATTCCTTTTAATTAATAACCGTCGCGTTTCAACTTCGCATTCTGATGCGCATATCCGAGTATAAAAATACATCGATTATTACTATCTGTCTATCGAGAACACCCATATTATCGGTCAAAGAACTTGGAGACTGAAAAACGGAAATGATATATCAAGAGAGTCAGCCGCTCTATGGAATTCATGATACATTTTCTTTTTTCTCATTTTTTTACCGTATCGAAATTCGGATCGAATGATCAAAAGACCAATCGACAGAAGTTACCGTAGTTGAATCACAGTAATGAAAAAAAAAACCGTACGTATATCAATCAAAAATATCGGTCGAAGTAAAAGAGATAAAAGAAAAAGAGAGAATAATGACAGAGACGTCGCCGGTCAAAAATCTTTGGCATCGTGTGGAGAAAGTGGATGAAAAAAATGCGGTGGATAAAACGGAAGGGGAACGTTAGGTAGGAAGAGAGAGTTCAAAGTAAATGGGAACGAAAAAAAATGAATCGAAAGCACAGCGCTTTCGGCGCTATCTGCGCGAAGAGAGTCGAAAGTTAAAAGGGGATGACCAATGTAAACCAGTTCGGAACTCGTTAAGCAAGTCCGATCGCGAGTCCGATCGTGTCGCCGAGTTTGTTCAGCAGATACGAGTCCATCAACGCGCGTATCTCCTTTTTGTTTTTTCCTCCCCTCTTTCCCACCTGTAGTTTATTTTACACACGGGGTGTGGAACGCGCGGCGCCTTTTTCCTATCGTCGCTTTTGATCGCGCGCGTCTGATCATTCTTTCATCGTCATCGCAAATCCATTTATCGCTTGTAACACCCCGTGAAAAACGGTGAACGCGCGATACGGAGAGAGCGAAAATAGATAGTTTCGCCTGTTTACATCGGCGGATCTCGATCACGATTGAGCTTTGGTACGCTTAATGGAAACGCATTCGCGTCGTTTGTCGACTCACTGTTTGTCCAAAGGGCGTCAATCTGTACGGTCTTTATTCTTCAGTAGAGCGCTCTAGAAGCGCATTATCCTATATCTTCTCGGATTTCTTCCAATTTGCTCGTAACAAGGACTTACAAAATTTTCAATCGAGAGGAGAAAGTACAGGGTGATTCTAAATAAGCGCGGAAAAATTTTAGATGATTTTTTGTCGAAAATTAAAGGGGATCTTTCATATAAACGTATACTCCTATATCCCTCTCTAAGGAGTTGCACTCCTCCAAAGGGGAGGTTAAAACAAGTTTAAAAAATGAAATTTGATGGACGTTTTCCACTAGTAAAAATACTTAATAATACTTTTTAAAAATACTTTAAATATACTCTTAAATAATACTTAAATATTTTTAAATAATACTTATAAATATTTTTAAATATAATACTTTTTAAAAATACTTAATAATACATTTTAATGTATACTTAATAATATTTTTTTAATCCTCCCGTACCGTTGTAAGGGGATGAAACTAACAACCCCTATTTAATTTTTTATTAGAACTTTTTAACGGGCCAGAATGTGATCATCTAAAAATATGCGTTAGAAAGCTTGATTCCTTTAGAAACTTTTATATTTCTTTTATTTTTTTCATAAAATCAATAATTTTCAAGAAAAAAATAAAACATCATGCACAGCACGATGCTAAATGGCATAGGTTTCGAGTTACGAGAAGTTGAATTTTAGAATAAGAAAAGCAAGCAAAACAAAATTATAGAAAATGTTGGGAAAAAATGCAACTAAAACAACACAAAATTATAATAAATTTTCTAATTTTCACCTCCCTCTTTGGAGAAATATACACTACCGGTCAAAAGTATTTTACCACCTATATACTACGTAATCTTATGTTAAAATCTAC
>NJRP01000218.1:122567-133416 GCA_003063835.1 Aphaenogaster floridana | reverse complement strand
GCTCACCATTTAAAAACAATTGACCTCACAACAATTTGCTATTGACTTTTTCGATTCAGTTCTTCATGAGGAACACGTATGTGCCGGCTCCTCCGGGTGACCTGGATCACCCTGTATAATATATAAAGTCAAATCATCATATTTATATAGAAAGGAAAAAGGCTTGATGAAAGTACTAAACTGTCAAAATTGCTGCATGCGTTTTCGCGATTTACAAATTATTTTACTAATAAATTAAATAAACTGTTTCTTACTTTATCCTAAATACAAATATTTTTGCCATAGTAACATATATTTGCTGCAATTATATTATATTGTTTTAACAGCATATTCGCGAACAAACAATATATTTCTATTTTACTAACAAGACAGATTTAAATCTAATAATTTACAATATACAAGCAAAGTTTAGTTTTTACATCTAATAAATAACAGTAACCATAATTTTATTATGATAGCAAAACTCTTTTTCTCTTTCTATGCTTCAAATAACAAGTAAAGTTTTGTTTACAAATCTCGATATTCATTGCCATATATGAAGACCCTGAAGGGGGAACAAGGAATGTTAGTTTTATACTTTTTGAATAAAATAAATTTTAAAGTTTGTTATTTCCTCTATACCCGAATGTTCTATCTTAATTTTTTTACTTATTTTTTCACTGATTAATATAGTTTTTTATCCAAGATGTACATCAGTTTGTAGTATCTCTTAAACGCTACAAAATGACGACCATATCTCATTTTTAATAAAACTGACATTCCTTGTTTTTCCTCTTGAGTCTTCATATATTTATTCACCTGGCAATTTTAAACATTCCGCAGGCGTGTTTGAGGTATGCTATGAGCATCATTCCTGTTGCTACCATCGTAGTTCCTCCTATACAAATGGCTGCATCCGCATGCAGTACAATTAAATAAAAATAACTTTCTTGATTGACAAAGTACTTTGGCAAAATCTGCTCTGTCACACTACGTATATCAGTTCCGTTTATGAAGGAAAAGCCGAGAATGTGCGGTAACAATGGCAAAGTTATAATAGATAATAGACTGGAGAGGTGAAACACTAAGAGAGTTGAAGAAATTATCTCATTATAAATCATTGTTTTTAAACTTTATATGAAATGTTCTATTGTTATACATTTTAAATTTATTTCATTCTTTAACCACATCCCCGCCTAGAAACATTTAACAACTCGTAAAATATTTTTAAAAATTATTTTTGTATTATTTTTTTCGTATTTATATACTTTTCTATTTTTAATACAATAATTAAATACGATCTTTATTATAAAAATACTTCCGTATGCGCACGTATTCTATTTTTTTATGATATGCTTTTAATTATATTTTGGCTGATAGAAATAGTCGAATGTATTCAAATTAAATGACGAAGTAGTTAACTAGACTCATTTAGTAATTAAATTTTTATCTTTTCATTATCCATTGTTTATTAAATAATCATTTCTGTTAGATAATCAATTTATCTTACTTTTATTAAAACGTGCATTAAATATCAATAGATATCTTACAGATCATAATAGCAGTATAACGCTTTGCATTATTTCCATATTCTTTTATAATATCGATTTCGTTCTCATCTTTTAACGTGTCACAGATATACTGAAGTTGTTCCAACAATCGCTTCACCTAACATATCAACAATATTGTTTGGCATTCTTCTCATTGTAAATTTTCGAAATAACTGCATGTAAAAAGTATATTTATTTGATCAAATATAGATTAACTTACAGCTTCAGTGTTAATCACAAACGAATTGTAATTAATTGCATACATAGCAAAAAATAATGCGTCAGAGAGAACTTTGATGACAAGATCAAGCGTGCATTCTGCAGTCAGAAATACTACAAGCTACAATCAATAAATTTACTGAAAAAATAAAAAGGCTTCATCTCCTGATTCGTTAATTAACTGGAAATACAGCATATTCAACTGCCTTCCCTTGAGCAAAATGTAACAAAAAAATTTATATTTAAATTATTATACATTGTCCCAGACTTACCGTATCACCTGTTAATGGCAGATTCCTAAGATTATTTGAAGACAAAAATTTTAATACCAAAATGTCGAGGCTGCTATAGTTTTTGAATGGCAAAGGTTCAAAGTTCATCAATCTGCTTGTCAAGATTTCGCGCGCTCAGGGACGTCGCATGTCGAAAGAGCCCTTCGACAACACTTTATTCAACTCGATAGAAATACTTGAAAGTATTATTTACTTTAGACCGACAAATATCAAATGATAATTGTTTCTAAATTGTCGTATGGAAACGCGAATTGCAAAGCATTCGACGTGAAGCGCGTTGCGGACAAATGACGTTTTTCATGTAATGAGAGAAAATCAATGCAATCGATACAAAATATGATGTTCTGCATAAAATGTCGATAAAAAATACCAGCATGTTTGAAAATAATATGTATCGTTTACGGTTTGGAAAACTACTTGTGTATTGTATACTCCTTCAAACAAGATAATAAAAAATTCCAAATTAATTTCAAACATGCTGGTTATTTCTATCGACATTTTATGTACAACATCATACTTTGTACCGATTGTATTGATTTTCTCTCATTACATGAAAAACGTCATTTGTCCGCGACGCGCTTCACGTCGAATGCTTTGCAGTTCGCGTTTCCGTACGACAATTTAGAAACTATTATCATTCGATATTTGTCGGTCTAAAGTAAATAATACTTTCAAGTATTTTTATCGAGCTGAGTAAAGTGTTGTGGAAGGGCTTTTTCGACATGCGCCGTCCCTGAGCGCGCGAAATCTTGACAAGCAGATTGGTGAACTTTGAACCTTTGCTGTTCAAAAACTATAACAGCCTCGACATTTTGGTCTTAAGATTTTTGTCTTTAAATGATCTCAGGAACCTGTCATTAACAGGTGATACGATAAGTCTGGGACACCCTATATAATATAGATAGTATATGCTACGCTATTAACTTTAACCCTGGGACACAATGGACTCCATCTGTGTCGCTGAAGTGTCTTTGAAAGAGGACAATCTCCCAAATTATTATTATTAACTATAACCCTACCAAAACACTCTCAAATGATATGTTTCGATAATCGGTGCCACGATATTCGACTTCAGGCATAGATAGAATATTTTGCTACCAATACCAATACCAGTATTTATCATTAATTTTATGTTACTTCGAAGATACTATGCATAAAACGCATAATACTATTTCATTATTATCGTAATTATATTTTTTTAAACTATTAAAAGCGACCGACGCATTGATGCTGGCAGGGCTGGAGTTAACAGTAAACATAACATTTAATTATTTTCATCATACTTAAAAATATTGCGTAAACAAGTATTACTATTTATAAGATTATTTACAGATATTTACAAGAAACACAATTGAAAAAACGAACGTACCTGGAATAGAACACTACTAATCAAGATACCAAAAAACAAGGATAACTGAAGCTGAACGAGTCTTGATCGCTCATAAGGCCACAAGCCAATCGAGAGAAGGAGAATACGATTGAAGCTGAAATGCTGGGTTTTGATGCAAATCATCACTCAGCGAGAAACGACACGTGTCTGACCGACATGCAAAGACATCGAAGAGGGTTCGCGTGTCCCCTCCTTTTGAAATGTCGATGAAGTATTTTAGAATTTCCCTTCTCTAACATTAATTCTATAAATTCCTTAATTATATACCATCCAAATAATACCATCATGAGATCCAACCACTCGCGTAACATGGTGTCCTCACTTGGGAAGAGAAGGGCGATTAAGCGATCGATAGATTTCACGCCGAGGGAAAAATTCACCCGATGTTTACTTCCCACAGAAAAAATATTAGCACGACACTTTTTAATCGAAGTCCGCGCAAACGCAGTTGTCCCTTTCTCATCGAGGCAGCTTTATGTACTTCATTTCGTCGTGTACACTCGCGCAATACGTTCCCTCTTTAATGTAACGTTGATTCATCGGTTTTACCTATTATCGAAATCAGCTACATCAATGCTAATAAATACGGAGCAGTATAAAATGCAGTTCTCTCATAGCTCTCTACAAATGCGAAATCTATCTCACTCAAAAATTCGCATTTGTATTAAGGAAGATAAATCTTTATCAACATATATAATATATCTCTTGTAGTATCACACAAAGTAGTTGTTTAATATTTAAAATACTTTTTTGACAACAAATACATGGAAAGACACATTCATTATTGGAACTAAAATAACTGTAAGTTTGTGATTCGACTATATCTAAACAGTGAAACAGACACAAAGCAAGATCAACGCTTTAACGGTATCGTTTTGTGTAAGATTTGCGTGAGTAACGTTGTACTCAACATTTTCGTAGACGCTGACGTAATTTTACGTCATTTTATAATTATAGGGACGCAGATGACGTTATGATTCGTATTTATGATTATAGCAGCTATCTAACAATGAGTGCATTCAGCAGAACAAACCGCTTAGTAGCAATCGAACGTGATTGGCTCTTACTTTTAGAACCAACAAATCAACGTCGAGATTCAGCGGAAAATCTAGTAATGTTGCCCAACTGTTGAGTCTGCTGAATGCGACCATTAAATTGATTTCAAGTTCTTCAAAATAAGCGTTTGAACGGAATTAAAAAAAGAGATAAAATTCAAAACAAAAAATACAAAAAGATATATATAAAAGAGATAAAAATTTTATTTTTATGTAAAAGTATTTCATTACTTAAAAAATATATATATTTAATAAATGTGCAAAAAATTTTTTTGAATTTTACTATTCCAATAATAAATTATAAATTTGAAATTCTTTCTATTTAGATTTGTAAACTGCTAAATTGAAAAATTTTTTTCAATTTCAAACAACACGGTGATATTATAAAGCAATTTTTCTCATTTTTATTCTTATTTTAATACCAGAACTTTGCGGCAACCAGCAATAGATTTTTCTAAATTGCACGCGGTTCCCAGTTTTAGGTCGCGCGCTAGAATTGCCGGTTGCGAAAATGTTAATGTGAAAATGTTTGAAACCTTTTTATTCAAATTGACCTTGTTTAAAGGTGAAAATGGTTCAAAATTGATGAGCATAATCAAATCAATATGTAAATCAACTAATACTTCTCTATATACTTACGTTATAAACAGTGTGCGTTACGATTTGAAAAATAAAAAACATTATACATTCTTAACTTTATCCAAGCCAGTAACACAGAAGAGGTAAAGTTTATTTTCAAATTTACCTATTATAATAAAAATAACAATTATTGTTGGGTGAAATATTTTCGCATCACTATTGCATGGAACATACAATGGTAAAATAAGATATCGATGCTTTTGTTAGCTAGAATAAGATACATATTGTGTCGTTTTGTCTGTGTTACGAATCAAATAAGCATCCGTAAAATGTTATACATAATATATAACAATAATTTTTACCGTGGTAAAAAATTCTAAAGACAGTACAAATATTCCGCCTAGATGCAGATTGACAGTCTTGCTACCTTTTAGCAAAAGAAACAATATCAGTACGTGCAATGATGCTATATGCCATCGGACGTTGTACCTATGAAGTAAAACTGCATCTAAACAATTCAATAATATAAAATACATTTGTAATAATGTATACTATCTATTACACCATGGAGAATACGTGCTCATTGTGATCTGTAACTTCTTGTCCGGCATAGTTGATTGTAAATAAGTATATAAAAGTTCCACTTGTACGAGATGTGTTCGATATCATGCTGCGTACTATTAAATATATTGCACTATAAGTACAGATATATTAAAATTAAAATATTAAAAAATAATAATACACTCACAAATACGATTACAAATTTGGATATACCTGCGATACAATAAAGCTGATCAAAATACTAAAAAATAACATTAGTTGAAGCTGAACGAGTTTGGATTGTTGGTAAGGCCATAAGCTAATCGCGAGGAGAAGAATCCGATGTAAGTTGAAATATTGAGTCTTGATACAGATTATTACTTTGAGAGAAACGACACGCGTTCGAATAACACACGAAATAATCAACAATATTTGGAAAATGGAGCGAATATATCTCCCTCTCTTTCGAGATATCAATATCTTATTTCCATTCTCTAACATACATTTTTCAATTGCTTATATACCAATTTAATACCATCGTGAGATCGAACAACTCGTAATATAATTTAATAAATAAGGTACAAAATACTATAGTATAAGAGCCAACGCTGTTATTAGTGCGTAATTATGTCTATTTTAACATCAATTAATATACAAATTAAAAGTCGCAAACTTTTCGACCCCGGTTCGAGTCCTCCTCAATGCATATAAGATGTGTCGTATAACACATCAGTAAGCATGAGACTTGTCACCACAATGTTGAAGATCCGCTGTCTATATTTATTAATTGACTTCTTAAAAATAATTTTAACACCTCGGACAATTATGACAACCACAACCATATCTGCAACTTTTTATATCTACACGACTTACTTTTTATTTAAACAGGGAGGACTCAATTCGACATTAGAGTAGACACATCTTTATGCATCTTATACGACACATCTTATACGCATTGAGGAGGACCCGAACCGGGGTCGAAAGGTTTGCAACTTATAATTTGTATATTAATTGATATTAAAATAGACATTAATTACGCACTAATGTCCATTTCTACCAATGTAGATTAACTTTAATCTCGGTTTAACTTAATCTTTATCTTTTTCTAGTTCTAGGAATTAGAAAAAGATAAAGAGTAAGTTAAACCGAGATTAATATTGATCTACATTGGTAGAAATGGACATAAGAACAGCACTGGCTCTTATTGGGATTTTGTACCTTATTTATTAATTTATTTACACATAGCGAGCCTTAAATTCTTATATTTATTTTAAATTTACGCTGCTCGTAATATAATGTTATTATTCAGGAAGACACGAGTGATTAAGCGATCGATCGACTTAACGCCAAGAGAAATTCAACCGACGCGGCGTTTACTTCCCACGGAAAAAACATGCGCACGAAACTTTTGGATCGAAGTCTGCGTAAACGCAGTTGCCAATTCTCATCGTGCTAGGTTCACGTGCCACGATGTTTCGTCTTTAACAGTAATGTCACAATTTCTCGGTTTTACGTGTTGTGAAAATCAATTATATCAGCTGTACAATTATCGGCAATAAAGTACCAAGCACAGCAAAATGCAGTTCTTACAATTCTTTAAACTTGTAAAAGCTATTTGACACAAAAAATTCGCGCTAATAAAAAACATAAACTTATGAAAATATAATGTACCTCTTGTGTAATAAAGAATATATAGACATTAATTATCAGGATCTAACAATTATTTGTAATTCAACTATATAACAGTGCAACAGACACATAGTAACATCAGTTTTATCAACAGTATGTATTATTTCGTATAAGTTTCATGTGAGTGACATTCTACTTATCTTAACGTATAAATATTTAAAGTTTTTATTCTAATTAACATTATTTAAAACATAAGGTGAAAAATATTTCATAATTGTTGAACATAATCGAATCAATATGTAAATCAACTAATACTTTTCTGTATACTTACGTTAGAGACAGTGCCCGTTATGAATTCAAAAGTAAGAAACATTGTATATTCTTGGTAACTTAATCCCAAAATGTAACATAGAATAAAATAAATTTCTTTTTAAACTATCTATTATAATTACCTATTATAACGACAATGAAAATCTTTGTTCGATAAAACATTTTCACATCACAGTTGCGCGGAGTACACAACGGTGAAATAAGATATCGATGCCTTCGTTACCTAGAATGAAATACATCTTGCGTATGGTATTGTCTGTGTTGCGAGTCAAATGGGTATCCATAAAATCATATACGCGTAATATATATATACAACAATAACTTTTACCGTGACGAAAAATTCGAAAGATAATATATATATTCCTAGTCGTAGAGTCAGAGTTTTGCTACCTCTTTGCAAAAGAAACAATATTAGTTTTTGTACATGTAATGGTGCTAGATACCATCGGACATTGTACCTATAAAATAAAGCTGCATTTAAACAATTCAATAATAGAAAATAAAACTGTCATGTAAATTATCTGTGTCTCTCTCCCTTACGCCGTGGAAAATACGTGGTCATTATGATCTGTAATTTCTTGTCCGGCATGGTTCACTAGAAACAAGTACAAAAAACAACAAAATACAGGCAAAGAGTGTATTAAAAAATGTTCTATATATTCATGCGTCGCAGTTTCAGAAATCTAAAATATAATGCTGAAATTAATGTCATATACATATGCATATCATAATATGATATATGTATATTCAAAATTTACATATACATATACATATATAAATACAAGAAATGTCTTTCCACATATAAATATTACAACGTTAAATATAAAATTGCGTTAATTTATTGTATTGTAAAATGTCACATGCTTACATAAATATAAATCGAATAAGTTGAAAAAAAACTCACTCCATATAGATTGAAGCTCAGACAAATCACATTAAACGTCACTAAGAAAAATTGCGACACTTGAAAGTTAGAAAACAAAGCCTCGGAGAACCTTTAAGAAATTCAAAGTATTATGGTATATATTAATCTGCGTATCCACCAAAGGGACATAGAGCAACATTTTTCTGTTGCGTGTTTCCGTAAAAGTTTCAGTATGCATGTATGTATGTATGTATGGATATGTATGTTTGTTTAAAAAAAAATTCCTCAATGTTCTTTTGGTAGATTCGCAGCTTTATATAACTATTAGTAAATACTAACTTTATAGCTTTACGATGAATATCTACAGCATAAATTATTTCTTTATAAATCATAAACTCGTTCTTCAAGCAATCATTTTTCACCATATATATCGTCAATGCTTTCTCGATGCGATAACTATAAATAATTTCTTTATAATTATATATAATATCGTCATTCAAAGGAAAATAATTTAACAGTATGTTTTATATCATATAGCAAATTTTATTATTTGTTACATAAAAAAGAAAAATTTCTTTAAAAAATTAATTTGCCAAAAAATGCTTTTTCTGATCTCGAAATTATTTCGTCAACAAACTAAAAAATACTGATTCCTTACCATCAAAAAGCTTTTGTCACGATAATAAAATGTATTTGCTTAAAATACGATAATGTACTAAAAAGTAATGCCTCTAATTTTTTATTTGAAAACGGGTATAGTTATTTGAATAAAACAAAAACGGGTAACTTTCTACAACTGTATTTTTGATACGTATATAATTTCTCCACATAATCGTCCTGGCGTTTTTTGATACCGTCACTGTAGAATTGTTCATTTTGACGACGAAACCACAACCTTACTTCTGTCTTCACTGCATCGTCAGAATCAAAGTGAAGCCCTCTCAGGTGTTCTTTAAGTTTTGGGAAGACAGAAGTGAGGCTGTGGTTCTGTCGTCAAAATAAACAATTCTACAGTGACTGTATCAAGAAGCGTGTTGGCAGAAATGTGTTAATCGCCAGGACGATTATGTGGAGAAACAATTATATAGATATCAAGAATAAAGTTGTAGAAAGTTACCTGTTTTTGTTTTACTCAAATAACTATACCTGTTTTTAAATAAAATTATAGGAGACATTACTTTTCAGCACACCCTCGTAGAATACTACGTTTTAGTGTCAAATTTTTCCTGATAAACAGGATTTTCTATTTTTCTTAAGGTAGTTGTCTCGCGAATCGCAATTCACAAGAAATATTATGCGCGCGGCGCATGTTTTGTGTGAAAAGGATACAATTATCCAAAAGTTTTCAGCCTGTAACCGTAGGTAGCGGTAGATAGTCGGCGTTGACTTTGTTAGTGTGTACAATTTTGGTTTGTACTGTCGCGAGACAACTACCTCAACAAAAGAAATTTTACTTAAGGTAGTCGTCTTATTACAGCATGTATTAGATAAAGTGCTAGATCCCGGATATTATATAAAAATATGCGATCAGCTTTGCACCACATTTTTTATGCGGCTCTTTACCGACTAATTGGATTAGAAAATGAGTCGCGAAAATCGTAAAATTACTACTAGTTTATATATAAAAATGCCTCCGTCACGGTTTCAATCACAAAATTGTCACACTTTTCTACTAAACGAAGTGAAAAAAAACATTTCTTTTGTAGATTAGATTCCAAGGAATCTAACGCAACCATTAAAATATATAGTTAATATATAGTTACCGGAGATTTCATTTAGAATTTGTTAGTTAATATTCGTGAAAATGAGGCAGCCGAGCAGACATTTTTCTAGTCGAGGTGAGGTTGGGTAGACTTGGTAACGTCGCTGCCTAAGTGCCTATAATGATTGTACTGATAGGCTATGCGATACGCTTTCCTTTCGGCACGAATATCGTGCCTTTCCATAAGGAAAGCCGGTTAAAAGCAAAGAGGTTAGAAATTTGCCGATTCTAGCCGATTTGTTGACATGCTGAAACTGACGTAAAATGCGACGTTGCCAAGTATTTTTCTCACCCATACTCCTCTCTGACAGCTCGGATGTACAGCCGATCGAAACCGAGTCAAACGAAAAATATAACAGAATTTATTTCTGCGATATAAAGTAAGATATCTTTTTCACGTGTAAACTTTTACACCTTAATTCATAAAACTATTTTTTACATAGGAAAATTATCCCAAGTGTCTTTCTAAACGTGATAATCAACAAGCAGTCATATGACTAGCACGTAGCAAGACGATTACCTTAAACATTGAATAATTTATTATCATGAAAAAAAATTTACTCATATTTATGTATATTTTACATATGTATACATATATATATATATATATATATAATGTATATATTTAAGTATATATACAGGGTGTCCCAAAGCACTC
>NJRP01000217.1:345117-357469 GCA_003063835.1 Aphaenogaster floridana | reverse complement strand
CCATGGGGCTAACCAATCAGAATGATTCCGAGATTCCGTTTTCCGAATTTCTGACTGTCATAGGACAGCTCCCTAAGGCAGAAAGGGACGTCCTTCATTCGCCGACTTTTCTACTGCAAGTTGCAAGCTGATTGGTCGAAAGGAACCAATCATTCGACCAATATCAATAACACTCCGCGGAAATCCAATCCCGACGAAGTCGCTCACAAATAAAGGGCTCCGATCAAACTCCGATTAAGCTGTTGCTATTCGGAAAGTGCGTCAATTTAAATCTAAACTCGAAATTGTGATAAGAAGCTATTGAAGCCATCAATGCTTTTTACTTAGGCTGCGTTCGGCGAACACGCTTTTAGCGCTATGAGCGTGCTCTGTCCTTGTTCAACTTTCGGTAGATGACAAAGATAGAACGACGCTGTTAGCGCTAATAGCGTCTCCCCGAACGTAGCCTTAAGGTGCGTTTAGATGGGAGCGTCGAGCGTCAAGCGTCCAACCAATCAGCGAGGCGATATTTGACGATGTTGTCACATATCGCCTCGTTGATTGGTTGGACGCTCGACGCTAAAACGCTCCCATGTAAAATCAGCTTTAGTCATAGGGCGGTATTCATAGTCGGTTCTTATATTTAAGATCGTCTTAAGTACAATCTTAAGATGTCATAAACCAATCACAGAGCCGTATTAGCGTCTTAAGACGTTACTTAAGACGGTCTTAAGCGGTGTCTACAATGAGATTTTAAGTCGTAAGACTTAACATATCGACCAATTACAGTTAAGCATTTTAAAAATAAGACTGCAATTTTGATTGTGATTGGTCGATATGTTAAATCTTACGACTTAAAATCTTATTGTAGACATCGCTTTAAAATAAGAACCGACTATGAATACCGGCCATAGTTTCACTGCGATAATAAATAGCTATAATTTTAGATAATTTCATTTTACCTTGATATGACAGACGACAAAGATGAATAATTTCGAGAAGAACGTCGCTTCCACGAACAACGTGAGAAACGTTGCTCCTAATTCTTTTCTGATCGCATACGGAAATAAAAGCGTAGAATTGAGAGTCATGAAGGATACAATAAATATGCATCAGGATAGCTTTCTGGAGAGGGAAAAAATACTGGAGGAAGAAAAACAAAAGCTGGTAATAAATTAATGAGATTTCAAATTAAATGATTTTAAATTCTTCCAAAAAATTTAGAGGAATTCCCAGTGAGAAATGATTCATCGATCGACATCGAATCGATGAATTTCAATTAGTCATTTCTCACTGGGATTATTATAATTGCATTAATTTATACAAAAGATATATATAGGTTGTATAAATTTAATATAAATTAAATGTAAATTTAATTAAGTGTTGATTTTTACCGAGCTAAATAGTCAGTCAGTAATCGGTCATTTAGATCGTTGAATCACGACTCATCTTGCATTAAACGCGCGGGATGTTTTTTGTCTTTCAATTTAGGAGGAATTAAATTATCAAGTGTGGTCGCTCGAGGACTCAATATGCGAACAGGTATGGCAATTCTCACACGAACACGATTTCTCTGTTGTCTTTCAATATCATCCCTTCGTTGTGGATCGCGCGAAGCGAAGGAGCAACTGTAAAGATGGTGAGATTATACAAACATTAAAAATTTATAGCAATTTCGGCCAAATTCCGATTAACTTAATCGGTGATTAACTCAACCGGTAGAATCACTTAAAATAACATTTCTAACTATATAATTCGTTGTCCCTGATCTAATTGTTCTCATGTATTAAAAAACGAAGAATTAATAATTTCCCAGATAGCACAAGTGATCGTTACGCAAGGAGAACAGAAAAGTCAAAATAATGTCAATTTGACATCATATTGACCAAATTTATGTCATTTTTTGGTCATGATTGAAATCTCGATTTAAAATCAAAAAGACATAATAAAAAAGAAGTCAATATAAAGTCATTTTTAAGTCATCTGAGATCGAGATTTCAATCATGACCAAAAAAAGACATAATTTGGACAATATGATGTCAAATTGACATTATTTTGACTTTTCTGTTCTCCTTGGGTATGAATTCGAAAAGGATGCACTTTTCTAAATTCTTTATGAATTAGCGTAATTTGTTCGAAATGAACTCAAAAAGAATTCCTTTCCAATAGTATTCTTATATAGAGTATAAAAAGAATTCCTTTTGTATCTGAAAAAGAGCTCAGAATTGGTGACATAAAAATAAATTCTTTTTGAACTCTTAAAAGTGTTTTTAGGACAGAAATGGGATGAAAAAAGAATTTATTTCATAATTCGGAAATTTAAAAAGAATTTTTTTTTATTCTCTTTGCTATCTCCCAAGGAGAACAGAAAAGTCAAAATAATGTCAATTTGACATCATATTGACCAAATTATATCATTTTTTGGTCATGTTGAAATTTCGATCTCAGATGACTTAAAAATGACTTTATATTGACTTCTTTTTTATTATGTCTTTTAATTTTTAGATCGAGATTTCAATTATGACCAAAAAATGACATAAATTTGGTCAATATGACGTCAAATTGACATTATTTTGACTTTTCTGTTCTCCTTGGGCTGGGTCGTGTTAACGAAATAAGCTATTACTTGATAAGTCATCGAGATTAAGTTAATTGAGGATTAAATTAATCAGTAGAATTATACTTAAAACACAACATATTTAATATATAATTCGTTGTATAATTATATAATAATCTAATCTTTTTTTCGTATATTAAGCAATAAAAAATTAATAATTCTATCTATGTTAACAAGATAGTATTACTTTCTAAATTAATTGCCAATTAAGTTGAGTCGTCAAAGTCGAGACCCTTAAAGGGTTCAGCTTCTTTCTTGCACGCGCGCGTTAAACCGAAGGTAATCCCGTCAGATACGGAAAGGAGTTCCGAGCTGATCGAGCTCACAAACGAAATCGATACTATCAAAGCGGAAATGACTGATCTTAATCAGAAAAGAAACATCAAACGAGAGGTGGAGAGCGCCCTAACGAAATTACGAAAATTGCAACAAATCTCGGACGACATTACAGAATTATTGAGGTACGATATTATAAAGTTGCGAATGTACATCTGACGTCCTAAAATAATTATAATGATAACTTTGTCACTTATTAGGCTAATATATCCCTCGGAGTCTTCGTGCAAACTCAAGACAATATCGATGCCGATATACGATGAAGTAATTCCTAATAATGGAAATAAAGTCAAACGACGTAAGAATGATATAGGTTGCGCAGATAATACGAGATTGTTCTAATATAATTTTGATAAAACGTCTTTAAGTTTATTTACTGTAATCGGAGCAAAATATTTCTCCAGTATCCCTGATGAAAATTTTTCTTAGAATTCTTCATATAATTTTTCAGAACTTTTATGTAAATTTCAGAATTTTTCAGAATTTCTGTATATAATTTTATAAGATTTTAGAAAATTTTCTCAGATTTTTTAATACAAATTGGAACACTTTTCAGAAGTGCTGAAAAAAATCTACATCTTTTCTAGAATTCTTCACGTATGTGAATTCTGAAATGTACTAAGATTTCTCATTCTATAATTTCTGAAGAAAGCTTATAAAATCTGAAAAAATTTAAGATATTTTTTTCTAAAATCTTCATAAATTTAAAACATGACAAATTCTTAAAAATATTATGAAATATTATGAGAATTTTTTTCACCAGGGATGTCATTTTTGTGGTCATCGTTTCACTTGATTTTTGCAATATCAACCGAGTCTCATAATTCACAGATTCGAAGAACGACAAATCGGATTTTACGCCTAAGAAGAAATTAGTATTTACGACTCCTAAGAATTATCCTCAATTATCCCTTGAGAGAAGTATTGTACTCACAACGAATACAGTAATCACGACCGCATCTACAGAAGTATGTAGGAAATAATTTCTTTTCTCTGTTGGCTATTTTATGTATAATGCAATAATAACGAGATATGCATTTTAATGACAATTGCAGTCCTCAAGCAACGAGAAGCTCAAAAATTTTACTTTAAAGAAACAAAGCAAGATTTCCATCAGATTTCAACAGTACCATGAGCATAAGTAATAATTATTATTAATGATTAGTACAAGTATATTCATACAAATTCCAAGATTAAAGATGATTAAAAGATATTTTGATTTTCAACATAGATATTACAAGTTTATTGAAAAAAATCATAACGATTTGTTTTAACGATTTGTTTGTTTTTTTCAAGTAATGTACATTGAATTACATTTAATATTACATTCTTGGAATTGTACACATTAAACACAATATCGTGTGTTGCGCAATAGACTATTCGATAAGCGTTCATTTTCTCGGAATAATGTACTGGGCGTTTGCAATTGTCGCGTAAATTTATTCGCTTGCAAACCACGTGGACTATGTGCCGTGTTTACCAATGTGTTTTGCTTTTTATTTCTTTTTTTTAAAACTGTTTAACAGTTTATCGCAGTGGATCGTAGCGTGTATCGTTAACGATCTTGGCAACTTACATGTGAATGGCTTGATGAATTTTCCACATGCGAAGACTTTCATTACAATATCTAAAAACTAATTTGTCAAACGGTCGCCACGTTCGGATAATATCATAAAAACATTAAGCAATCTAATTAACGTATTCTTTAAAATTGCAGCCTTTATGTATGTAGAACATGCTAATATGTTCGTACTTTTCTATTAATATAAATTTTCCAGAGATCTTTCTTGTTAAACTGAGAATACAATCCAGATTTTGGAAATTAAAAATTCTTTTTTAAATTCAATTTGCTGTTTATTTTTAATTTGTATATTTTTATTTATATATACACATCTATAAAAATTAAAATATATGTACTGATATCGCGCGATTTAACATTCTCTTTAACATTTTGCAACAATAAACGAGTTTAATAATCAAGATGCATAAAACAAAAAATTACAAAAGCACTGATGTACATCTTTATAATTGTAGATAACACGTGGAATACATTAAAAGCAACAGATATACGAAACTATATGCTAAAATTCAAAGATATTTCCATTTCAAGTGATACGCACAGTGTGCGCATTGTTTCTACATAACATTACATAACGTCGAGTAAATTACGTCATACTTTTAAAAAAAGGAAATCTTTTGTCTAATATCGATAAACCGTTTACGTCTTCGATAAGACGCATTTCACTATTAATAGTTCGTAAGTGGGAGCTCATGGCGACCGTTATATCGCAACCTTTATCCTATACAATACAACGAAAGTTTTCGCTTTCAGACTTAAAATATCCGACATACTCGTTAATTAGCAAGAACCTTCGCAAGGTTCGGCCGATGTGCACTTTTAAGTTGTACTAATTAAGTTTTACAGTGTCTCCTCCTCAACGTGTTCGCTCGTATCATCGTAACAGATTACAAGGTAATATAGTCTTTGCAAACGAGAACGAATCTCTAATACCTCATCATTCATCATTTTTAATTCGCAGTCTGACCACGTCAAAACGGCCTCGTATGTACAATATAATGAAGAGAACTTGCAAATTAATGTATTTTACACGCGATCACGACGATCTTTCAGCGACAAAGATTCTTACTTTAAAACAGAAAGCCAAGAAACTAATCTCATCACGATCTTTGTGAGGTGCGTATTCCGCTCTATCGGGAAAACATAAATACACAGATACTGCAGCATACAAATAGATAAAGATACATATAATGTGTACTTATACATAGAACGCATATACTTATACGTAGAAAAGAAATTTGTAACGCATTTTGAACCTCAGCGTGATTGAATACTTCTGCAAACTTCCGTCTTTTAACGGAGAATTTGTTAAGTTTATCTTCAAATCTAGATCCTAAATGTTACCTTTGTGCGCACTATTCACAATTTGCACAATAACAGATAATGGATAATTAATAGATCATGGAACGTCTAATGATAGAATTGGCAAATCATAAATTACAATAGCAACATTAAACATCGAATTTCGCCACGTTGAAGATCGAAGATCAGGATGACATCTATAATCGTAGAATTGATCATCGAGCGGCTTTCGATAGACATCGAAGAAAATCTCCCTTCGTAATTAGAATTGCTGCGTAATAGAAAACGAGTTTAAAATTTATGACACCCAGAGCAAAAGAAAAAGAGAAAACAATGATAACAACTATTAATTGATACATAGGGACCATTACAGCACTTGAATAAAAATTTTATCACACAGCCATAGTAGTTGCAATTTTTTTTATAAGATACACCTATTGTCTATTTACGGACGATGGAGATTACTCTGACACGGCAGACGCCTCCTTTTTCACGGAATTAATACCTTCGTAACTGCGGTACATAGAGGTTTTCGCAGTACCAACGTTAGTTGATTATTAAAACGCATTAATAATTGATATGTCGGCGGCCACTAAATAATCTAGCATTTGCAAACAATGAACGACATGCGTGTAAGCCGTTTCTAACTTCGCACAAATCATCCTCGACGAACATACTCTTGCATATCGCGCATTAACAGAGAGATCACGGTATGATTCTAAATTTACGATTGAATACGTAATTAAAAAGTAATTATTACAACTCAGTTTTCGAAAGTTATCATAAAACAGGCGATAATCCCGATTATATTCGCACATTTAATACTAAATAAAACTAGCTTCTACCGAAGAAGCGTTAATTTCTAATTAAATTAATTTAATTTAATTACACAATCGCATATAGTGTTAAATGTGTGATAACAGTGAAAACTCGACATTAAGTAAGCCATAAAGGACAAATTAGTTAATTATAATCGCAAATTATGAGCTGCTATCGCATAGTACATATTATACGCGCGCCTACGCCATTTAACACATTATACGGCTACACCATTTAAAATATATAGAGAAATACAATTTAGTAACATATACACAAGTGAGAAGATTATTTAAGAATGAAGAAATCGAAAAGCCATAAAGATCTTAGAAGACGTCAAGACTCATAAGATCTACAGGCATATTGTTAAATGCGAGCCTATTTATGTGATAATACTTATTTATAATTAATAATATAACGCGCAAATATATATATATATATATATATATATATATTCATAGATATATAATACATATAATTTTACAATTACATTGGCACTATTTCTTTGTGCAAAGACAAAAGCAGAACAACAACGTTGATATAAAAAACAGGAAGAGAGAGGGGGGAGGAAGAAGAGAAAGAGATGAAATGTAGCCGTAACATTGCTTTATGGAACTTAGCAAAATATAAATCTCAAAAAAAATGCTTAATATCTTCTTCCTCTTCCTTCTTGCATGTTTATGTTATTATGTTTACATTATATATGTTATGTTTACACCTGGCAGCGTAATCTCTTTACTCTAATGAAAGCACATACTAAAAGTATAGAGGCTTCGTTGCTTTAATTATGCTTAATCGCTATGAAAAATCACTCTTCTGATACATAAAATTAGTTTTATGAATCGTTGCTCGTTACTGCAAATTATGTATAAATAAAAGTAAATGAAAACTACACCGCCTGTGAAGATAAAGATTTATGTAAAAAAAGAAAAAAATCAACAATAATCTATGCATATAAAGTAACAATGCACAATATCGTATCAGAATTCAGAATTTACTTTGACATAATTTGCAGCAACGAACGATTATTATTAAGTGATTTCTCATAGAAGATCTTACATCTAAAGCGTATTTTGTACCTTATAACATAACACGCATTATGAACAAATGAGAGACAATATACCACGTATATGATGATGTAGAGTGAGAATGTGGGACCTTATATACTGTTTCGTTTCGTATTCACAATTTCTGATTTAAGTATTTTAATATATCCTTTTTTTGCATGTATACGAAATTTCAACCTTTTAATAAACAATGCCACTGATGCCGATTCTTAACGTTTTCTTATCATTTGTAAATTAAAGATCTTATCTTACTTTTTGTATTTATAGAACGTTTATTATGTTCCTTCATAACAACACGCATTTACAATATTTCTAAACTGTTTAAATTTTTTCAATAAATGTGGAATACAGAAGTGAATCATTATTTAATTTATGAAATTTTAAAATATAATTGCAATATATGTATTAAAATATCTCTTGTGATAGTTACCTGCTTCATAAAATACTCTTTCTCTCTATGTATAATAATACAAGAATTAAATTAATACAATTTAAATCGAAAGCAATGTTAAAACATGGAAGCATTTTAAGTATTTATCACTTTATTTCAATATCGTAAGGAAAATATCTCTTTCCGAATGCAGGAAGATGAAATAACGCGTAACGATTTTATTAGCATAAATTATAAAATATATAAATCGCGTTTATATTTTATAATTTATATCAATAAAATTATCATCTGCCATGATATTTAAAACATTTCGTAGGATTGTACAAGAGCTACTCTACATGTCCTTCTATTTGTAAAATTTTCGTTCAACTTTACATTATGATCGTACATTGCGTGATCTGTGTGATTTGTTTTATACAGTATAACCCGGTAGCGTTTATACATTTCCTTAAAGTGAGATCATTAGAATGAGAATTTAAATCGACATATGTCGTTATTATAAATACATTTCTGTCAATTTCTTATATATCAATGCTTCCCCCCCCCCTCTCTCTCTCTCTGTTTCTCATGATTAAGAATCGACATCCATGTGATTCTGGACATGTAAAACACGCGAGCTTAATAAAATAATTACAGTGGTCGATAAGGACCCTGCATCTTGAGAAATTGGATTACCAGTGATGGTCCACCGGCTACTATCTCCGCTGGTATATGCGACAACGGGCAATTCTCAATTGACATAATACCAAGATTTTTGCACAACGCTAGCTCAAACGGCAAATTGTGCAGGCTCGGATTATCGTTGAGGTAGAGCGACTCTAGGCTCTCCATGGTACCAACCTCCTCCGGTACATAACCCAGATTGTTCTCACCTACGCTGAGATACGTGAGATTTTTCAGGTGTCCAATTGTGCGCGGTAGCACTGTAATTTGGTTTGACTGTATGATCAGCTTCTGCAACTCAGTCATCAAGCCGATCTCATTCGGTAACATGTCGATGCGGTTCTCCTCTAGGTCCAGCACCCGCAGCTTATGAAGATTCACTATAGTGGTCGGGATACGTTTCAACAAATTGTTAGAGAGTATCAGTATCTCCAGACTTTGCAAGCATTGTATGTCATCGGGGAGCTTTATCAACTGATTCGTGCCAAGGTTAAGCTCTACCATCGTCACCCACGAGCCGATGTCCAACGGCAGAGCATTTAACAAATTCTCCTTCATGTTCAGCTTTGTAAGATTTTTGGATCTCGAGAAGATGCCATAGGGTATTTTATCAATTTGATTATGTTCTACATTAATGGAATAGGCGTTCACAAACTGGGCTGGCCCGCCTGCTGGATATGAAGTGAAGTTGTTTCTAGACAGCGTTATTGTCGTAAGACACGACAAACTTGCTAGTAAACCGTCCGGTAGATGAGATACTTGATTGCCCTCCACACTGAACTCGTCCATCATCTTGCAATTCGCCAAAGATTTCGGGATATTCGACAGTCTATTGTATCGAATACCCAGTCTCGTTAACAACACTAGATTACCTATTGTGTCTGGCAAGTCAAGGAGTTCGTTGTGCTGCACATCCAGAGTGGACAACTGCACGCACCTTCCAATTTCAACAGGCAGGTGCTCCAGATGATTGTGTGAGACGTCAAAGGTGATAAGATTGACAAGATCACCTATCCCTGCGGGCAGTTCTCTGATCTTGTTCTCCCGAAAGCTCAACATCGTGAGATTCGTCAGGTTACATATGCTGTTGCTGACGTACCTGACGCGGTTGAAGCGCAGGAATAACGTGGTGAGCGACGTGAGCTTGTACACCACGTCTGGGATCTCGTTCAGCTTGTTGTGTCTGAGATCCATCACCCGCAGGGACGTCAGGTTTTCCAGGGTGTTGGGCAAACTGGTAAGCGAATTCTCACTCAATGCTAGCGTCTCCAGATTCGCTAGGTGGCCGATCTCGGGCGGCAGGGTCACCAGTTTGTTACCGTAGAGATAGAACTCCCGTAGGTGCTTCAGCTCCTTCACGGAGCTAGGCAGATTCGTGATATTGGCTTTGCTCAGGTCCAGTCGCTTCACACACTCCTCCCTGCATCGGACGAACTCCTTGGTCACGTCCAAGTCCGCCCGGATCGGCTTGTTCCTCTTGGTGGTGGGCTTCGGCTTGTTCGAGTCCGGATGCTTGACCATGACAATTTTTTTAGAATCAACCAGGCTGCTGCTGCTGCTCCCGATGGACGAGGTGGTCGAGAACTTCTTCTCCTTCTCCCTGTCACGCATCACCTCGATGTCCTCGGGCATGTCGCTGCTGGCCGTGCAGGCCGACAGCCCGCAGCCCTCCAGATACTCGGGTATATCCTGCTCCTTCATGTAGAAGCTGAGCAGACTATCGTCCCCAAGGCTCGTCGCGCGATTGCGCTTCGTCTTCGGCAGACACACCGCAGATATGTTACTCACGCTCGTCCAGTGTTTGCACGATTTTTTCATAGGTTATGAATCCTCCCTCCCCTGCCGCGCGACCGCCACCAAGCGACGCGACGCGACGCGACGTGGGGTACGACGGCGGTGAGCGCACGAGCACGTACGAGAGAAAGAGAGGAGGTGAAACAGAGACGAGAGATTCGCACGTACGTACGCACGCATGCATGCATGCACGCTCACACGCATGCATGCACGCACGCATGCACGCACGAACGCACACACGTCTGCCGCCCGATCAACGAGAGATCTCGGTGATCTCGATCCCGAAAATGTGACCGTGCCACTCTCACTGCGACATCGTGCCGCGCCCGCACGCGATCAGATCAGACACGACCGCGTAAGTTCAACGCTCGACCACAAGAACTGCGAATATCGATCGACATTATCGGTGTGGAATAGCCTTTGCGCTCCGTATTTCACTGCGTACGGCGCAAGCGCGAGCGCAGGGCTGCGTTCGAAAACCCTACTCGACGGGTAGAGTAGTCTTTATTGACCAATCAGGACAAAAAGAACAAAAATTTCTTTAAAAAAGAAAATAAAATAAATTGCAGGAGCCATGGGCAGAATGCAGAAGCCACAGCGCATTATGTATTTTTATGTAGACTGGAAATTCATAGAGTCCTATATTATAAGAGAAGCGCGACCGGTGTTACGAGTCCTGGGGGGCTATTCTTGAAATCGTTCGTTTATAAACGAATTCGTTTATAAACAAAAATGGTTCCTATTGGCGCTCAACCAGGAAATTCCCAAAATTTCCTAGTTGAACGCCAATAGGAACCATTTTCGTTTATAAACGAATTCGTTTATAAACGAACGATTTCAAGAATCGAGCCCCTGATTGGCTATCGCAAACACAATGACTCGGCAGCCATTTATAATACCAATGGGCGACACTGTTGTTAATAGGTCTGTTTTCTGTTCCTGAACTGCTGCACTAGTTCAGAGTTTATCTTTTTTACTCCACATTGGAAGGAAAAAGATAAATTCTGAACTAGTGCAGCAGTTCAGGAACAGAAAACAGACCCCATATTCTATACGGACAGCTGTGTTATGCGTAAGTTTGAACATTTTATTTGCATATAACGATAATACTCCCTCTAAAGAATTGATACAATTCCTTCAAGCATAATTTTCCATTACTTTGTGAGGGCGGTATTCATGGTCCGTCTGCAAACGACGCCATTTTTAATACTTTCCAGAGTTCATTGCGATACTGACATAAGCCGGTCGCGCTTCTCTTATAATCTAGGACTCTAGAAATTCAGAAGCCATGGGCAGAATGCAAAAGCCATGGCGAATGCGCTATGGTATCTGCATTCTGTCCATGGCTTCTGAATTTCCAATCTACATAAAAATACATAATGCGCTATGGCTTCTGCAATCTGCTCATGGCTCCTGCAATTTTATGTGCTTCCACCTTTATAGAGCCTTATGTTAACCACTCATTGCGATGTTTTTGATAAGGGTCATAACGTTAGACTCGCTGTCCAAGACATGGATACGTTCGTCTAAATTTGTTATCTTCATGTTGATTGAGTTTGATTGAATTAATTACTACTCTGTAAGTGTTAGGCCGATATTTCATGTGTCGCATGCTTAGAACATATATATATGGAAGCGGAATAGCAGACTGAAAAGTGTCCGGAGGAAGTGAATACGAAAATCGTAGTTGCCTCTCTCTCAAGATCGTAGTTCCCTCTCTCTCGAGAGTTACTGCTCGAAAGTGCGCAGGCACAATGGGCCAAACCGGCCAATAAACGTAACCCCGCGCTTGCGCACTTTCGAGCAGT
>NJRP01000217.1:326177-336624 GCA_003063835.1 Aphaenogaster floridana | reverse complement strand
TATATATGTTGAAAGTGATGTTTCATTTTTGAAGGAGAATTATCGCTGACGTCCGTCTTGTCAACAGGGATGTCTGAGAGACATGATTGGACGATTAGAGTATGTTTAAAGATGGAGATTAGAGCATTGTTCAGTAGCGGGATTCAGTAATTTGTTATCGATGGTTTTTGGTATTAACTAGCGACAGCCAATGGCAAGGACAATCCTGGTAAAAAGCGCAACTCTCATAGGCTATCGCTCGCTAACGACAACGATAATCGTCGCTAAGACGCTAGAGAATCCCACTACAGGTACGCCGCGGGCTAAGTCGTTAAACTTGCGGGACGAATCGAGGGAAAGCACAAAAACCGCGTGTGGTCGCGAGAAGCGAAGTATAAGATGAATAAGCTACGAACGGAATGAGCAGATATTTAATTGAGAACGATAATTCAGTCGACGCGGCAAGTTATAAAGAAAATTACAAGTGCACTTACGAAACAGAGTTATACGCATTTAATTAAATCGCACTTCAGATCTGACGAAGCGTGCGATTTACCTGGACGATATAATTATTACATTGTATATAACGTAATGTTATATTTTATTGTATATAACATTGTTTATTTTATTTGGACAACGAATTATTTTGATATTTGGATAATAATTACATTTGAATACTTAAAGAAGAGATTCAAATATTTTACAAATTTAATTTTTTAATTAATGTTCCATATATACAATTCTTGACGTTATTCTATGAATTCTATTTGTGTAATTGTTTTAATAATTATGAAATTTCAATTTAAATGTAATGTGAAAGGAATAAAAGAAAGAGCTTTCAAATTCTATCAGAAAGCTTGTCATTTTAACCTTCACTAGGGCTGCGTTCGGAAACATCACCCGAGTATCCCCGGGTATCATTTTATCCTTGTTGTTCACCGAATGTTAAACAAGGATAAAATGATACCCGGGGATACTCGGGTGATGTTTCCGAACGCAGCCTATGACAGTATGTATTCAGGTAAATATTTTAATTTTTAAACTTAAAAATATTTTTTTGCACGCGCGCGCGCGCGCACATTAGTTTTGTTGCAGTTGTTTTCATTATCAAGGAAAAACATAATTTTAAGAAAAAACAGGAAACTGTTGGTAATATTCTTATAAATACAATATTTACCCGAGTAAATACCGTCCATTTATATTAATTTCCGTCCTAGGGTGAGGGTTAATCTATATTTAATATAAAATATATATATGTTTATATACACATATACATATATGAAACGTTCTTTTAAACACTATTATTGCATATATTTGCTTTGTACAGAAAAAATGGCTGCCAACATCAGAGAAGAAATCCGCAGATTGCAGCGACGTAAACAATTGCACTTTCATCCTCAGACCAACAGTGGCGATTCATCAGATATGGAGGGTCCTTCCAGTCCTTCCGGCCCATCTGGCTCTTCTTTAACTCCCTTTAGTCATAACACTAGCGGAAAAGAAAAACCACTTTTCACATTTAGACAGGTAGTCTTTTAATCATCTGCATTTTTCAACAGGAAATATATCAATCTACTTTCTGTTTACGTTAAGATTATTTTGTTCGAGATAAATGTCGAATATTATAGAGATATCAAAGTTTTGGTTTTATAGATTTGTCCATAAGATTCGTTTTGCAGGTTGGCTTGATCTGTGAGCGAATGCTGAAGGAGCAAGAAACGCAAATTCGAGAAGAATATGATCAGATCTTACATTTAAAGCTGTCCGAACAATATGACGCTTTTGTCAAATTCACATACGATCAGATACAAAAAAGATTCGAGTCTGCGGCTGCACCGAGTTGTAAGTATTTGCTCTAAGGCTGCTTTCGAAAACATCACCCGAGTGCACCCATGTATCATATATTTTATTCTTGTTTAACATTCGGTGAACAACAAGGATATAAATGCTACATGGGTGCACTCGGGTGATGTTTTTGAACGCAGCCTAAGAATAACATCTGTGTTTACTCGTATATGCTTTCTATTCTCCCTATATTGCACAACGCGATTTTTATATTTTCAGATCTATCATAAGAAAAGATTCTTATTTATAAGAAGACATTTCTGTGAGGAATATTAGGTAAGTTTTGTGAACACATTCTTTTTTTCTTTTAAAGAAAAAGCATTGTATTAACAAAATATGAAGCAGAAATCCATTTATAAATTTGTGTTAAAAATGTTTCGTTATATTATAGATTTCTACTGTGTGAAACAAATTTTGCTTGCGCCGAGATCCGCAGCGCCGCCTCGCTTCGGGAATCACCTCTAAAAAGATAACAAACCATGGTTTCAGCAGTGTCTAATAAAAAGAAAAAAAGGACTTAAAAAGATGAGAGTGGGGAAAGAAGAAGGAAAAATAATGATTAGTAACGTAAGTTCGTAGCGAGAGAGAGAGAGAGAGAGAGTGAGAGCGAGAGAGAGAGAGAGAGAGAATAAATTGCGGTGAATTGTAAACATATTACGAAAATCTACCATGTATACTTTCGAGACTAACAATATTTGTACTGTTCGACATTAGAAGTGCGCTGGTATCAGGGAACTGATTCTACTTATGTACAAATGTTATTACGGTTAAAAATACGATATGTGTACACAGTGCAAGACTATAGCGTGAAGTTTGATATCCGGCTGAAAGAGAGAGAGGGAGAGAGAGAAAAAGAGAGAGAGAGAGAGAGAAAAAGCTGAGAGATTTCTTTCTAGCTTGTCATATGAATATATTTTTCTCTTAGCTTGTTTGGGATATTGCAAAATGTGGGTGGAAATTTTGGAGAAAATTTTTTGTGTATATCGTACAGATAGAGCATTGTGTCGAATACTAGATAAGGTATTTCGATAAGTTTTTCGTTTGACGCTACGACAGTTTAGATATTGCTCAAGTATATACGGCAACCAATGCTCTAAGCATCTTATCGCAAATATGCGATGCATTTTGCGAACTTTGAGGCAGGAGATAGTTGTGCATTCGCGAATAAAAGGATTGCCTTTCTCGAATCCTAACTGCTCAGCGATGAGCGAGATGACGTTTAGAATTCAATGTATGATTGCGTAAATTAAGTGATTAAATAATTCTACTTTTACTTGTAAACTAAAATCTACAAGGAATATATACATTAGTATAATAACTCGTTAAATTGATAGTAATGAATTTGTTTTGATTGATTTGTGAGTTACAATGCACTCGCATTAAATTCTAAGACGTTTTTCTTTATTTAGCTGAAAAATTTTCCATTTTACGTAGGTATATAAGATAGTAAAATTCAACATTTTTTTGCAGTTGTCATTTTTCTTTCGCTCTTTATTAAAAATTCTTCGTGAAAAAAAGGAAACGATCTCATTTAAGATATAAACGTTATGAGAGCTGTAAAAGTGTCGGGATAATATTGTAGACTATAGTAGGCATTGTACGAAGGCATTGTGAAGCGTAACTATTTGGAATAAAGATTTCATAAAATCTCGTCACACACAGCATTTCTGTTCCCTGGTAGCAACGAATTTCTGTAGTTGTAATAAAAAAAGTGCTGAGTAATGAATATAACTATATACCGTACTCTTTAACTGTGCCTATTATTAGACATATTTGTCACGATTATTACTATTACTATGTTATTATTTACTGTTATCGCCGTCGTAAAAAAAATTTTTTATAGTTTATAGTAATTCTTATATATTACGTTGTAGTACTACATCCTGCGCGCGATATTTTCTTCCTTTTTTTTTTACTCGATTAAAGATGGGGTCCTGCGAGTCTTGGTGGCTGCGTGCATTTTTTTTGTGTTCTAGCGTGAAAATTTTTGTTCCGCCGAGTATTAAAAAAAAAGCATTTAGAGCACCAAGTGGAACGTCTGTCGAAAAATCTTGTAAGCACAATGTAAAATGATCTTCGATCGACTATGCCTATGGTCACGACTGTCGAGGAAGCGATATCTCGTACGATTTCGAGGGGCATTCGAATTACTACTGCCTTTTTCATATTGCGCAAAAGAAAAGAAAGAAAGTGTCTCTCAGTTACCACGATATTTTTGGGAGCATCGTACGCCGATGGTGTTCACGCCCACAACGTATACACAGAAAAGTATATATATGTTAACATCGACTGTCTATCGACTATTGAATGTGAAAAAAAGAAGAAATAAATTACCAAGAAATATAAGGGTTTAATTATTAACGCTAAGTAATATCTACTTGAAACTCGCGATAGGTATCGTTTACCGTTGATATGAAAGAAAACCGTGAAAGCACATACGAGCGATCGTTTGAAAAATTCAGGGGATTTCATTTAAATTGCAAAAAAATACCTCCATATTATATTGTGTAAACATCCATTATCGAAATAAACTTAAGACTGAAAATGCGTGAAAATCTGCTTATTTCCCTCCCAAAATGAAATTGTTACTGTCCTATAGACAATAGACACATTTATTGCAAACAATTCACTTTATGGTTTGTACAAGAACATTGTGAAGAAGTATACTGCAAGTATTAATGTTGCAATGTTACCGGTGTGGGTGAATATTTACGACTTATTAAGCGCAATGATATCGAAAATGTACACGACGATTCTCTCTGTCATACATAACTCGCAATCCTCTTAAATCAGTTTTATGACTACGTAATCTCATTAGTAGTATTATATTAGTAGTACGGCTTCAAGGGAAGCCCCGGCAAGACTATATGAGCATCCGGGCCGGGTGCCGGGGACGTGTCACTTCTGGGCGGGAAACAAATTTCTCTGCTAAATCACTCGGTCGTTTAGAAAAAAAGCAGCGCCAGATGTTCCCTTTATTGTTTTTGGTCTTCGTTGTAGCCGTTAAGGTATTCAAGAAGACCACTCCTAATGGTGAGTATGCTCGACTCTACTGAGACTTCTTCAAAATCTTATATCCCTTAGGACCGACTGTTTCAACTTCTTGATGACGTAACTAACAGTTAAATCATATGTTTATCTTTGTCTAATTTGAAGGAGAAACAAAAAGAGACATATGATTTAATTATTAGTTAGCTTACTAAGAAGTTGGAACAACCGGCCCTTAATGAATCGCATTTAAATAATATTACGTTAAAATATCTTACTCAGGCAAAATTACGGTATATCTGGGCAAGAGAGACTTTATCGATCATCTAGATCACACTGATCCCATCGACGGCGTTATCGTCGTGGAGAATGACTACCTTCAGGGGCGCAAGGTCTTTGGTCAGGTAAGATTTTAAACACAAAAGACAATCAGCACGTTCCTCTAAAAATGTTCTCAAATGATTCCTAAAAAATGTCCAGGTATATTTCCTCAAAATGTCCAAATGTACATTTTCCATTAATACGTAACGTTGCAACGTATTGTGTTTAGGTCTTGACAACCTACCGATATGGCCGTGAGGAGGACGAAGTAATGGGAGTCAAATTCAGCAAGGAGCTGGTATTGTGTCGCGATCAGTTAGTACCGCAGAAGAAGGAGAAGCAGGAGACTACATCGATTCAGGATCGCTTGTTGAAGCGTCTGGGTGCGAACGCTTTTCCATTCACGTTCCATTTTCCGCAGACGGCTCCTTGCTCGGTCACTCTCCAACCTGGCGACGATGATCAAGGGAAACCCCTAGGAGTCGAGTACGCCGTGAAAATATTCGTTGGAGACAACGAGGAAGACAAGGTATCGAAATAGGAGATAAGAAGATATATGACTATAAAAAATTAATGCACAGTATAAAAACAAAGTGATAAAGTAATATGTATATAAAATTTTAAAGTGGAGTTTCTGCAAAAACCTGTTTTTTATTTTATCAGGGACACAAAAGATCCTCTGTATCGTTGGCCATCAAGAAGCTGCAATATGCCCCACCGATGCGAGGCCGCCGACTTCCCAGCTCTTTGGTTTCTAAGGGATTCACCTTCTCCCAGGGCAAACTGAATCTGGAAGTTACACTGGACAGAGAGATCTACTATCATGGCGAGAAAGTTGCAGCAAACGTCACAGTTACGAACAATTCACGAAAAGCGGTGAAGAACATCAAGGTATATTTTTAAAATTAAATCGAAAAAATCTCTGCTTGTTGCATTTTACCGACATTGTTGTTTCTTCTTCGCAGTTGTTCGTGGTTCAACATTGCGAGGTGACCATGGTAAACGCCCAATTTTCGCGACACGTGGCTAGCTTAGAGACTCGCGAGGGTTGCCCGATCACACCGGGTGCATCCTTCACGAAACAATTCTATCTTGTGCCTTTGGCCAGCAGCAACAAAGATCGGCGTGGCATCGCTCTCGACGGGCATCTCAAAGTGCGTAACAAGCTTATACAAGTTTATAATAGTCAAACATAACTATCTTATTAATCCATGGCTTTTTCTCTCTTTCTTTTTCACGATAATACATATTACTGTTAAATATGAAAGATTATATAACGTACTTTATTAATATTATATTTAATATTTATCTAAAACTATTGATAATAATATGGAAAAATCCATTTTGACTATCCCATTCAGGAGGACGACGTAAATTTAGCATCTTCAACTCTGGTAGCCGAGGGCAAGTGCCCAGCTGAAGCTTTGGGTATCGTAATCTCTTATTCGATCCGAGTCAAGTTGAACTGTGGTACTCTGGGTGGTGAACTGATCACCGATGTTCCATTCAAACTGATGCATCCGACTCCTGGTACGTCGCTTAGAATATTTTGACATGTCTACGAATTATTGGCGTATAAGTATATAAATATCTTAAACAAAATATTTCTCATTTATTTTTAAATGAAAGATTTAATTCAGCAGTTAAATAAAACGTTCGAATGTTCAATTCAGATTTGTTTAAGCGTTTCTTTTTTTCTTTGTGCAGGCGCCATTGAAAGAGAAAATGCCATACTGAAGAAAAGCAAGAGCATCGACAGGGCACGATACGAGAATTCTTGCTACGCCAACGACGATGATGATAATATTATATTTGAAGACTTCGCTCGTTTGCGCTTAAACGAACCAGAGTAAACCAGAGAAAGAGAGAGCAAGAAATTAACACTTTTTACTTTGCGACTGATTACTTCAAAAGAATCCTGAGCTTTTTGCTCGTAGTGAATTATCTTTCGCGTTTAAAATCAAATTTTATCTTTCAGATATTAACACTTAATCTAAAAAGAATTATTACACATAATTGTAAACATACACAAAAACTTAAAATTCAAATATTCTAAATGATTCATTTAAAATTTGTTTCTTTGGATTCTTTTGATGTGGTTTTTAGTGAACGAGTTGTAAGTGAATGTAGGTAAAAAAAAGAACACTATTAAAATTAACTACGTTTATGAAACTTACTGAAGAAAAAAAAATGAAAAGAATACAAAAAAAGCGAAAAGATAACTAAATATAAAAAATCGTCTCGGAATTTCTGTGCAATGGTGGTGGTTGGACAGAAATTCGCTGCGAGACGAACCAAAAAAAAAAAAAGGATGTCAAGTAAGCTTAATAATTCGTGTTTAGTTATAAGTTTAAAAATTTCCCGTCTTACCAGAAGTGACATGGTATATTATTCGTCCTATTTAATTTCTTATGTTTTACAGTACTCCACACATTCAATTGTTTATTTATTAGTAAAGAACTGTTGATTGACGGTACTGTTCAGTTGCAATGACATTAGAAAATACATATGAAACTGTAAAATGCACCTTTATCTTTTCTCTTTTCAAACTGGTTAGTTCGTAAGATCCAAATATTCTGTAACGAATACATGCATCTGCTACACTTATCGATACAGAGAAATAGTATAGGATAATCCTGTCAGGATTGTTACATCGCTATGAAAGATCACATTGCATCATTATCGAAAATTATATATATTTTGTGGCTATACAAAATATTACAGGGGACAACGATACCAAATTAATATCAGTCTTATGCAGAGCATTATGAAGACGACTCTCGTTGTTCTTCGTTTAGTCGTACATATGTGAATAATATTCCTGGTACGTCTGGATATAAGACTCCTTCTCTATGGGTGTCATTTCCGCAATGAGGGTGTCGTTAACATCGGTGATCGCGACGGTTTTACCGCCGACACTGACGGTCGGTACCAATTCATCGTCCTCGGAATCCATCGCCTCTACTTCACCTGCAAATCGGTTCGACAATAGTAAAATTCAAGAAAATACAGATTAATTAGCAATCACCTGAATACTCTGCAAGTACTTTTTATCATTTTTCAGTTATGAGATTTTTCATCTTACGTTATTCTCTTAATATTCAGACGATTAACCGTCTTAACATCGGAATCTCTTGCTAAATTTTTCTTACCGGTATCAACTGCCTGCATTTCTGTATCGTCCTCGTTATCGCTACTGTCGCTGGATTCCTGTGGAAGCGCTGCTTTAATAGACGACGCGGAATTGGTGCCGCCCTTCTTTTCGTGAGCCAATAACACCGACATGATATCCTCGCCTTGCTTATTATTCGTCGTAGTTGTGTTTGTGGCAGTGGCTGCGGCTTTGTCTAAGATGCTATCTTGCGCATTCACGCCGTCAGGCTGTAAGATATTCATAAATTAAGAACGGGATCTTACAAAGAAGATACTGGCAGTATAAGATCTATATAAAAATACGATAGAACGACAAAAATACCTGTGAACCATCGGAATTGATAACTGTGCTTTCCATCATCCATATGGGTCTCTCCTTTCTGTGATTCGCTGCGTTATCATCAGGAGACTCGTCTCCGATGGTAACGTCCACTCTGGTGTCCTCCACCATGAAACCTGCCATTCTAGTAGCTTCACCCGACCATTGTTCATTAGGTGCCCTAAGACTGCTCGGTTTTCTTGTATCGATACTATATTAAAAATAATCATTTTAACAAAATAAACATTTTTAATACATAAACGTACTTTTAGAAATACGTACCCTCGAATAGTATTGATATCAACGGGTTCCGGTTCCAGTATTTCAGGCGCCAATTTGATTCCTTCTACTTCCCTTAATAATATATAGAGTGGCTCCAACTGTTCGTTGAACTTTGCTAATAATAATCTGGAATCTTTCTTTGGAAGAGCTGACTGATCTTCTTCCACTATCTCCCGACAATATGTACATCTAAACTCGCCGGTTCTCATGTCAAAAAGTTGATCCGCCTATACAGGAATTTAATAAAATTTCATCTATTATCGTCTTGTTTCAATCTTAAAATAACAATGATATTATATTACACTATCATACTATTTCAATTATTATATTGATATGATATAATAAAATAGGATAAGATTTGATTTTTTCTTAACCAATTCGATTCTTAAAATTTGATCACTTATGTCGTATTGCCATACTTACTTCGAGATCGGTAAATGTCTTTAAACAACTTGGACACTTAAAACTAGCTCTACTAGTTGCATCTCTCTCCTCAGTTTCCATTCTCTTTCTCATTAAATCAAGTTTATACTTCACCACATTTACAAACGTCTAAAGCAAATATATGAATGTTTATTAGACATATATTAAACATTATGTTTAGACATTCTTTATTAGTATTTTCGAGTTAAAGAGAGTCGCAATCATCTGACGCACTTTGTAATTAATAAAGTAATAGTTGACTTTTTGCGCTTTGCCATCTGACCCTGTCTCCATCTTCAATCTCACTTGAATGAACTTATCGTTCCGCAATGTAGATATTCTGGCTCTCAACATCTTGCGTTCAAACTTGAGCAATTCACAAATGTCATCTTCTTTCATGCCTGGCACACAATATTTTTTATATTAACAAATTACTTCAAAAAATTTTTTTAGATTAGTGTATAATCACTTACATGGATTTCTGACCAGCATATCCACAATTAAAGCATCCTCTATCGTGTAAAATCCACGTACGACAAGACGTGCCAGTTGCTTCAAGCTACTAGGCACCTCAGTGACAAGTCTCTCCTCGCTCATATTTCAGTCAATCAAAATAATCTTTACCCTAACAATCGATATCGTTGCCGAATAACAGTAATTTTACCAATAATATTATTGTTATTATTACAACCTTGCTATCCGTTCACACAGCAGACTCACGGTGTCATATCAAATACACTTTATCATAATCATACATACACGCACTACATTTTCCAATGTTACGCTCGCTATACGTGTAGAATTTACAGCGTATCTTCATCTTTCACCTAAAAATCAGATCTACGCGTTAAAAAAACACATTTTACAGTAATATATTGACAAACATGTAGAGAAGATCGTGGCTTCGCGAATGAAAGTATTATGCCACGAATACTTACGACGCTCCAAATTTTCTCCTTCCCGTTCTTCTCCTTCTTCTCTCAGTTTATGGAACACATCGCCTTACGTTTCAGGAATCTCGGAAAAATCACGAGAACGCAATCACGCCCGTCGGTGCGGCGCATCTACGATAATCTACAATCGCGACTGCTTTTAGGTTAGGATCGGGAAAATCCCGCAATCCGCTACAATATTGGG
>NJRP01000217.1:305853-323230 GCA_003063835.1 Aphaenogaster floridana | reverse complement strand
CTACTAGTTAAGCTAACTGGCCATTGTTGAACTGGGCCTTAGGTGCGAATTGAAGGTTTCGGTGGAAACTAGACCATGGGTGCACTCGGGTGATGTTTTCGAACGCAATCCAGAACGCGACCAATGCGTGGCACTCACTTGGCACTAATACCAACATGATATAAATTGTGGAATGAGTCGAACGACCGTCTGTCAAATGCTGTCAAATGTCAAAATCCTTACACATATAATCCGCGTAAACGTTTCATAAGATTTATCAATGGCGGCGATCGATAAAGTTAAAATTATCGTAGTAGGCGACTCAGGTAAACATGAGAATTCAATATACAGTATTTTTTTTCGAGAATACCGATATCTTGTAAATATAATATTTTACTCCAATGAAGTCTAGCAGAACTTGAGATAAATTATTACGATAAAGATATATCTTGTTATCGATATCACATTAATGTCTATTAATATTTCGGATATGTTTATATAATTTTCACGTTAGGTTATGTATAATTATGTGATAATGCAAACATAAACGTTGATTGTCGGCATAAGAAAGATATTAGATTATTATGAGAGAATGTATGATTTGTACAATGATAATAAATATAAAAATAAGCAATAAAACTTTTCTTTGCCAGTGAATAATTAACAAGAAGGTTTATTAGATGTAAATTGACACAACTTGGCCAGTTGTGTCAATTTACATCTAATAAACCTTTTTGATAATAAATATCTTTATTATCCCAGGTGTTGGTAAAACATCGCTGACACACTTAATATGCCAACAGCAACCTATCGGCAATCCTTCCTGGACGATAGGTTGTTCGGTGGAAGTCAAGCTACACGAATACAAGGAAGGCACACCGAATCAGAGAAGATACTTTGTCGAGCTATGGGACGTTGGTGGCAGTCAAAGTCACAAAAACACAAGATCTGTGTTTTACAATCCCACAAATGGTATACACATATTTTTATAACAGTTAAACATACAATGGCCGGTATTCATAGTCGAATCTTATTTGAAGACCGTCTCAAGTAATGTCTTAAGATGCTAATACGGCTCTGTGATTGGTTGATGACATCTCAAGACAATACTTAAGATGGTCTTAAATATAAGAATCGACTATGAATACCGGCCAATGTCTATATCTGTTCGACATACGGATGCGTAATTGTGACAGAATATAACAGTGATTGCAAATATATGTCGTTTGCAACTAGGCATAATATTAGTCCACGACTTAACAAATCGTAAATCACAGCAGAATCTGCAGAAATGGCTGGAAGAGGTTTTAAGTAAAGATGGAACTTCCTCAAGGTCCAAGTCGTTCGAGGACTTTGATCCTGAGAAGTTTGTTGGTTCAACACAGGTAACAAAAATTTTTCAAGCTATTATAATGTACTAATGTCAAACAATAAAAGTATAATAAGCTTACAAATAACACTTATTTCTAGATTCCGATTTTAGTCATTGGCACGAAGCTTGATCTGATCTCGGAGTCAAATTTTGTAAAATCCAACATACACAGACGCTCTGCGACCATTGCGGAGGAGTGTGGTGCCGACGAAATATTTTTGGTAAATATGACTCGCCTCTCAGGCTTGCCGAACATGCTTGACGTGCTTTATTTTAACAGGATTGCCGTCAGATAAGATCTTTAGCAGCAGGCTCCAGTTCGTCCGTGAAGCTGAGCAGATTTTTCGATAAGGTTATCGAAAGACGCTACTATTCCTCTAGAGAAGCACTCAGTCCTGACAAGCGAAGGCCGCCATTGTATACTTCCTCGCTCTATCCAAAGTATTATCATAACGACTAAGTACGCCAAGAATATGATATCTTGAGGAAAAGATATTTCTTATTTCGCGTTACACAGGATAATTATTCTTGTGACACGTAGCGTTGTAGGATTGCGCGGATTAAGTATCGCAAGACTATCGATCTCGCATTTCTTATCCACATTCCTAATCTTCCCATGGAAGTATCTTGTCAGATATGCTCAAAAGGAAGAAAGAGAGAAAGAGAGACAACTGTGAACGCAGCATAGATAAAAATATATTAGACACTTTATATTTTTCCCATATCTATACTGTAAAGATACTGCATTATATACAATACTTATTTTATATAATATATTGTAATACATAATCTGTTCAATATCTTGTTGTTAGATTATATTAGCAAAATTCATGTAGCCATTAATTATATGAAAAAATATACCTTGTATCTCTTTGTTAAATCGATAATAATGAGTTCCAAAGAGATCTTTCAACGGAATCATCGACGAGGTATTATTAAAGACGGCCGGTCTTATGGAAGTTCACGTGCCTATTAAAATTTCGATAGTTAGCTTATAATATAATATTAATTTTACAATTTACTATTATCTTGATGTTTCATTTTTGTTATTGAACTTGATAATGTTCAATTTTTATTTAAAACTGCAATTTTATTGTTATCATCCAGGTTTGATTATCGATGCGAGTGGTAGGAAAAAAGTTTTTTTAGCAATATTTGATATTATTGCGTAGTTAACATGCATTTTTATTTATAAAGCATTTGTATAATAATAAATCATGAATTTAATACTGCGTTAATAGCTAATTATTCAGATATTTCAGTCGGCGATTGAAAAATTTTTATCAATCACCCACTGGACCCACTTGACAGTCACGAAAATTCGCCCATTTTGCCAGCCGTTTTTAATAATACCAAAGAGAAACAATAATATATATCTTGTCGGTGAAGGAGTGGATCGTGCGAATTGAGATTGAAACAAACGCGGCTGAATCTAGGGTGCAGAACGATGCCGATGACGCGGATTGGTCAAACTGCCGGGATATAGTTATTTCGTGGTGACTTTCCTCGAATCCCCTCCCTCGTGACGACGCGCGGCGAACGGAGTCTTTCAAAAGGCACGTCCTCGACGAGCGTGGCCGTGGACGACGGCAGAGGCGCGTGACAGGTGCGCGGGAGATCCGCACGTATGGTTTAAACGGACAGCCGGGAAGCGGGGGAAAGCGGGCCTTTCCTCCTGCGCTGTAGCCTCGTGGACCACAACCCGGGTTGGGATCTTAGTGCCTGGCGTGCTCTGGACGTGGGATCGACGTACACCTATCCGACTCTCCACGTGTGTGAGTGTTCATTTCGGGGCACGTGCGTTGGCCTGCCATTTTTTTGCTCGGTCGTCAAGGTTATCACACCTACACCATTAATAGACACCGACGTTAGCGTCGATGAATGTGCCCGCGGCAAGATTATCTCTGCCAGATTTTGACGACTATGGGCGACCTCGTGACCAAGTCCCGATTGACTCAATCCGGTGATTAACTTGTACCTGTAATTTTGACAAGACGAGGATGGAATTATTAATTTTTGACATATGGGGGGAAAAGGATTAGGGACGATGAATTATATAGTTGGAGATTTTGATTTGAGGGATTCTGCCGGTTGAATTAATTCCTGATTAAGTTAATCGGAGTTTCATCACAGTTGCTCCACACGTTCAAGGATTGTAGGCGTGACACTTGAGTAACCCGATGAATCACGGGTGTTAACAGATGGCTTTTTTTTGTTTTCCAGGTAAAGTCATAATTTATCTCCGCAACTATGTCTTATCACCTCGCAAAGAAGTGCGCTAGCGCGAATTATCTCTGTCACGTGTTGACACGTGTACGACCTATGATTTGCATTCAGAGATATAGCTATGCTCATGATATAGATATAAACTTGAACGGCGGACCGGTCAGTATTCTGAAGCAGAAAATAGCGAGGGGCGAGCTGATGAACGATGCGCATCAGATAAAAGTGATACAGATCCTACAGGGAATTTACCAAGAAGTACACGATTACAAGCCGCAGCAGTTAAATCTGTTGGAAAAATGGTTCGGCAGCAAAAGGAGGGATGCGCCGAAAGGGTTGTACATTTACGGAGCGGTGGGTGGAGGTAAAACAATGTTGATGGACCTATTTTACAATTGTTGCCAGGTATCTCTCTGGTTGCTGTTTGCGTAAGCACTATGCATGGAAAGCTAGATTAAATATCTTTATCTTTTTAATGTGACAATAACAAATGTTTTTTTGTACAATCTGGAAACAGATAATATAACAGTTGTTGAAATAACGAATAGATATTGAGCAATAAGATATCAGAAAAGATTTTTAAAACTCAAACAAATAAGTTGAAATATGTAATTGAATAAAAGTAAATTGTTTAAAGTAAATATCGTAAAAAAATTTTTATTATCATTTTTTTAAATTTTAATATCATCAGTTTTGTTCTTAAAATAAATAAGTAACTGTATTGAGAAAATTAATAATTATACTTAGTTTAAATTACAATTAATAAATTTAAGAAATTTGACTTTCCATGTGTAGTGCAGAACAAAAATTAAATTTTCTCGTGATTAATGTATCTTCAAATAAAAATGTTTCAGATTGAAAATAAGAAAAGGGTCCACTTTCACTCCTTTATGCTGGATGTGCATAGAAAGGTACACGAGGTAAAGAAGACCATTGTACGAGATGTCACTAGTACCAAGCTGCAACCTTTTGATCCGATACCTCCAGTCGCCTCCAGCATTGCAGAGGATACTTGGCTGCTATGCTTCGATGAATTTCAGGTTGAGATTCATATTATTTTCAAGAGAAAAAAACACCTTATAAGGTATAACTATAAATAAAAGATCAATGAAAACAGGTGTATTGCAGGTGACGGATATCGCGGACGCGATGATATTGAAGCGACTGTTCACGGAGCTGTTCGATAATGGCGTGATAGTGGTCGCGACTAGCAACAGATCGCCAGACGATCTGTACAAGAACGGGCTGCAGAGAGGAAACTTCGTACCGTTTATAAAAGTGCTGAAAGATCATTGCCTCGTTAGTAACTTGGATTCTGGGGTAGATTACAGATTGAGGTCGGGGTCCGGAAATAAGAAGATATATTTCATGTATGTAGAAATTGATGCGTACAATTTGTGATAACCGTCTATATTGTCGCCGTCTAACAAGCCGTGTAAATTACACAAGAAAAGGCAAGGATGTCGCGAACGATGTGGATAAGGTCTTCAAATACCTATGTTCCATGGAAAACGACGTGGTACGATCGCGAACGATCTCCATAAGAGGACGCAATGTCACATTTCGGAAAACCTGCGGGCAGGTGCTAGATTCCACGTTCGAGGAATTATGCGACAGGGTGAGATGTCTTCCACCTCATGAAGCATCTGTACGCTATGTTGATTAAAACTATATGTAATACGACTATTGATCTCCGCGCAGCCTCTCGGAGCGAGTGACTATTTGGAATTGAGTCAGGTGTTTCATACAGTCATAATAAGGGACATGCCTCAATTGAATCTACGACTAAAGTCTCAAGCCAGGCGATTCATTACTCTTATCGATACATTGTACGATAACAGGGTAAGAATATATTATGTAGTTTAAACTACAACATTTACAGTTTTAGGGCCAATTTCACCAACCACGGTTAACTTAAACGGCCGGTTATTCCATTGGAATTGACCAATCGCATTTGTTGTTTTTGCTTATTGACAAATGCGATTGGTCAATTCCAATGGAATAACCGGCCGGTTAAGTCAATCGTGGTTGGTGAAATTGGCCCTAAGACATTAACATATAAAAAATTAATTATAATACAGAGAATTCTGATAAAAGAGAAGAGACAGAATTTTGGCTATGAATAAGTTGATGTAAAGCTAATATAAGTAACGAAAGTTTTTTAAATTGTAGGTACGAGTAGTTATATCAGCAGTTGTGCCACACACGCAATTATTTTTGTCGGAAAGCGAGTCCGAATACACCGATGAGAAGAGGATACTGATGGATGATTTGAAGATTTCGCATGGCTCGGTACACGCTAATTCCATAAAGACAACACGAATTTCTCGTGTGTGGAATTAATTAACATTATGTTAATTTTGTTCTCAGGAGGATCATAAGGCGAATATCTTTACTGGTGAAGAGGAAATGTTCGCGTTCGATCGTACCGTGTCCCGTCTAGCCGAGATGCAGACCTCACAGTATTGGGAGCAATGGGAGCACCACAGATGATAGTTTTAAAACTAGCGCAAATAGATTTTTGTAGTTCCGTACAAATTCATTCACTTAAGGCTAACAACAAGATTGTTAGTATTGACGATTATAAATCTTACAGAACAATCTCTCGCATGGGCAGTTACTTAAGCTTTCGTCAGGTGCGCGCGTTTCGCTCGAGGCGTAACTTTCGCGCTTTCTCTCAGTATTTTATCTCGTAAATTATTTTTTGTAGGGACAAAAGTTCCTCATGAGTTACCTCTAACATTTACTTATTTATATGTCTATTTATGAGCGTAAAATCATACGTGCCGATTGCCGATTTCTAATACAAATATGTATGTATATATGCAAAAGTCTTGATTACATGAAATTTTGCACTGATCACATGTGTGTTAATTATTCACTTTGCTGCACCACAATAATATCCAGGATTGCTGATGTTACATAATTTAGTTTGAAAAGTTTGCTACAATATCGCTACAGCGATATTGTATATTTAGACATCGACGATCGGTTATATCAGTATTTTAATTATCCACAGGTTCAGTGGGGCCCATCGATAGCACAACACGTACGCATATGTATCGGAGAAATCTATATCAGTTTGTATTTTTTCAAAAAGTTACTGACGGTTATTGATCCGCAGTAAAAACACACAAATAAACTCACTTTTTTTCTCGAAAGTCGACAGATATAAGTATAATTATACTTGAAGTAACTGTTATCTCTAGTCCTGAATAACACGCGAAAATTCGTGTCCGTGTATTACGAATGCCTACTTCTGTATCATTCCATATCTCGTGCCTATCATCTTTATCACTTGTAGCTGTAGAGAATACGTAACTGTTTTATTTCAAACGGAGACGCAGAGATTAACGTTTTTGGACGATAATCACGCGGTCTGGCGGTTTGTGGTAGTTTTCGTATAGATTTGTCCAAGTTTTTTTCTCGAAATCATGGATAACCAGCCGGTAGTCTTCCAAATGAGCGACACGATCAACGGTAATTAATTAATGAATTATTCTAATCTTATATATTATTTCAACATCTGTCTTTGTATTTATATATTCTTATTATTTTTATAGATATATGTATATAAGTAATAAGAATTTTATATTTATATATATATACACATCTTATTATATTTAAATTTTATCCTTTAGCCTGGCTAAAATTCTTGGAGGTGTACATCAATGAGCCAGCAGTAAATAAAAGCGTGCGACAAATATCTTATTTAGCAGAAACAATAACAGGGGACAATAAAGTGGCTTGGTTATTAAAGGCGATAAGTTTTATTGATTTAACTACTTTAAGTGGCGACGATACCAGCAGCAGCGTGGAACAATTGTGTAACGATGTAAATTGGAACATGGAGTTATTTTTTATATGAGTCACTTTAATGTAAATTACTGATCGATTAATTAATATTACAGGCTGCAAAACCCATAAATTCGCTGCCATTTTCCTGGAATAAACCGCTTCACACAGCTGCTGTTTGTGTTTATCCATCCAGAGTGAAAGATGCAGTAACTGCCTTAAAGAAATTGAAGAAGACGGATGTAATTAAAGTCGCTAGTGGTAGGAAACAAAACGTTTCTTATGACCTGATGCGAATATGACAATATTATCTAATGTAATTTTTGTATTAGTGGCAGCAGGATTTCCTTCCGGACAATATCCATTGGAGACTCGACTGCAGGAAGTACGCTGCGCTATAGAATATGGAGCGCAGGAAATAGATGTTGTGATCGACCGATCGTTGGTTTTAAATCATGAGTGGATACAGCTGTATGATGAGATATCAGCTATTCGTTCAGTTTGCAATGAAGTAGGACCAGTATGTTTAAAAGTTATAATATCATCGGGAGAACTATTTAATTTGAGAGATGTGTACAGAGCGTCCATGGTAGCTCTGTTTGCTGGCGCTAATTTCATCAAGACGTCCACGGGGAAAGATACGGTTAATCCGACATACCAAATGGGGATTGTTATGTGTAGAGCGATAAAAGAGTTTGAAAGACTAACATCACAAAAGGTACAGCAATGTGATGATCCTTGTGATAATCGAGATCTGTAAAGCGGTGTCTACAATGAGATTTTAAGTCGTAAGATTTAACATATCAACCAATCACAATCAAAATTGCGGTCGTACTTTTAGAATGCTCAACTGTGATTGGTCAATATGTTAAGTCTTACGACTTAAAATCTCATTGTAGACGCCGCTTAACATATCTTTTATTTCCAGATTGGCTTTAAACCTGCCGGAGGCATTAAGACTGCGCAAGATGCACTACAGTGGATGGTCCTGGTTAAGGAAGAATTGGGAAAAGATTGGTTGACAAGCGATCGTTTCAGAATTGGTGCATCCTCTTTATTGAAAGACATTGACGTTGAAATTCTAAAAGCATATGAAAGCAATGTCGAGGAAGAACCATCAAATTTAAAACTAGAGGAAAATTCACAAGAAAAGATATCTAAAGGTGAAGAAAGAAAAAAAAATAAAGATAAAGAAGACAAAGAGGACTTAAAAAGTTAGGTCTAGTAGAAACAGTGATAAAATATTCTTATATCTTTTTTTTACATTTGCAATTTAAAAAATGTTTTTTTCCATTTTAACAAATTTAAATAAATTTTATTTCAAGATGCTCTAAGAGTTAATTGATTAAAAAATTCATCCGACTCGTAAAATCATTTTCAATTTTAGTTGAACTTTATATTTTATGACTAACGAAGCACTGTAGACACAATTTCTTATAAAATAATAAAAGATTGATTTTTCTGAATCGACCAAATCGTGCGAGATTAGATCAGATAACAAACGTAAGGAAGAACACAGGGCCAATTTCATCAACCACGGTTAACTTAGGGCGACAGCACACAGGACGCGTTGACGCGTTACGCGCAGCAAGAAGCGACGCGGTAGCCAATCAACGTGTTGCTTTTCTGTTAGAAACAAAAGTTTATTGGCTACCGCGCTGCGCGTAACGCGTCAACGCGTCCTGTGTGCAGTCGCCCTTAACCGGCTGGGTTGCGTTCCAAATCTCTACTCTATCAACTCTGAGTAACTAAAAATCTATAGCATACGTAATGTAAACTATAGCTTTTTAGTTACTCAGAGTTGATAGAGTACGGTTTTGGAACGCAGCCCTGGTTATTCCAAATTGGAATTGACCAATCGCATTTGTTAATTTTGCTTAACGACAAATGCGATTGGTCAATTCCAATGGAATAACCGGCCGGTTAAGTTAACTGGAGATTGTGGAACTGGGCCTAAGTTAACCATGGTTGGTGAAATTGGCCATAAGGCCCAGTTCCACAATCTCCAGTTAACTTAACCGGTCGGTTATTCCATTGAAATTGACCAATCGCATTTGTCGTTAAGCAAAATTAACAAATGCGATTGATCAATTCCAATGGAATAATCGGCCGGTTAAGTTAAGTGGAGATTGTGGAATTGGGCCTAACTATGCTATATATTGACACCACACTTTTATGTGCTTGCATGAATCTAGTAAGTTACTAGATAAATAGCCAATCATAGGCCGGTATTCATAGTCCGTTCTGGGGGCCTATTCCGTATCTTTTAAGGCTGGGTCTACAATAGGGTGTAGTAAGCTCTAAGCTCTAAGAAATTGACCAATCACAGTAGAATTTGAGGAGAATAATCGATTGTGATTGGTCAAATTTCTTAGGGCTTAAAGCTTATTACTCCTTATTGTAGACCCAGCCTTAAGGAGTGAAAATGCGAAAAGTGAGCGAATTGACTAGGTTTTTACCAATGAAATTGCTCAAAGCTAGTGAATTTGCTCACTTTTTGCATTTTCACTCCTTTAAGAGATACGGAATAGGCCCCCTTATTTCAAGACCGTCTTAAGTAATGTCTTAAGACGCTAATACGGCTCTGTGATTGGTTTATGACAACTTAAGATTGTACTTAAGACGATCTTAAATATAAAGCGGTGTCTACAATGAGATTTTAAGTCATAAGATTTAACATATCGACCAATCACAATCAAAATTGCGGTCTTACTTTTAGAATGCTCAGCTGTGATTGGTCGATATGTTAAGTCTTACTTAAAATCTCATTGTAGACCGCTTAAGAACCGGCTATGAATACCGGCCATAGTTTAGTGGAAACATCGTATCAACAACATGGCGTAACCAATCAAACTTGCTACCTCATTTTATTAAAAAGCTTCTAAATTAAGTAACTAATTACGTTTCAGTCGACTCATCGAAATATGGCAACATGGTGTAGCCAGTCAGGCCGCTATCTTGTATTTGTTTGATTGTATATAGCTCTTTGGCAAAATAAACACATCCAATCTAATTATTATTGCTTAATCCATAGATCAACCTGATAATTTGAAAATTTATTTTACTTAAAGTTAAACTAAAAACTTTTACAATTAACTTTATTTTACTTTTAATTAAATTTATAGTTAGTATTATTGAAATTGTCCACGTCAAATAATGCGAGAATATTTTTATAAAATTTTTTATAAATGTAATCGTTGTTCCTTATGCGCGCGCTCTCTCTCTCTCCCTCCCTCCTTCCACCCTCCCCCTCTCTCTCTCCTTAAAAAATGCGATTGCTTATGATTAACACGGACATAAAAAAATGATTAAGCAATAAAATAAATACTAAATATTGTTAGGACAAACACAATTTATATAATAAATTATAAACAAGATATATATATATATATATAAGTAGAAAATATATTATAGAACTTATTATAGACAATTATACATCTACTTCAGTTTTATATCAATATCTACATTGATTGTCGAACTTTTTTTACTAATGATTATCTCTCGATAGATAGAGATCTCTCGTACTACTTCGTGAAAAATACAAGTAGCGCAGAATACGTCAAAGCGGACGATATCGCGACGCCCATGCGTCTAAATATATCGATCAGTAAATAGATCCTACATAATCGACATACTTGGTACACACATGTTACAGACGCATAAATACTCAAATACCTCATTAAAATCATCCTTATTTCATTCTCTCTAGCTAACATAACACAATTAACATGTAAAAATCATAGATATAATAAAAAAGCGCTTGGATTTTGGAAAATCTGATCGGAGAATCTACTTGGATGTTTGCGCACGTTATCGCTATAAGAAATATTTTATATCAAAATGCAGTATAACTGTAACCTAATTCCGCAAAAAAGACGCATAAAAAAGAGGAAGATTATGGGACAGCGCGGATCCAATTTTTCTCTAGGCTTTATCTTAGTGCGCGTTTCGTAATCAAGCCTCGTGAATTGGAAAGCGCATTCGCGAATGTCGGAATTTTGCACAGAATTCGAAACTGTCTCCAGATAACGCGTATATTTAAAAAAACATCCCTAAAGGTATTTTAAACACATTTTTTAATGTAATGAATAATCAACGTAGTTGAATTATTGCGCACCGAGTACCGCGCTGCACTCTCATTGCCCGAGTTTTATATGTGAACATTTTTTAATGTTATCTGGGTGAAATTGATATCACACCGATTGTGGTTTTGATTTCGCACACACGACTCAAAAGGAACATTCCATTTGTGTCCCATTAAACACTAACTAACAGTGATTAACAGTCAATATTAATTATAATTTCCCACTAACTCGACAATATAAATGTAATATAACACAAAACGTTTATATTGTACAATTACAATTACATTATTGAGTGGGAAATTGTAATATTGATGTAATGTTACTGTTAATTGTGGGGGGTGTTTAACTGGCTATATATACGTACCAATTTACACAAGTAGAAATTCAATTTTTCCGTCTAAAGTTTCAATTAGTGAAAAAAAACCTTCATACAAATCCACAATAATTTAAATACCTCCACAAAATATCCCGACATTATATATTTTTATCATTTGAGTATTTGTATTTTTCTTTTACCTTTTTCAAGATATAAAGTTCATTCTTTAGTGCATTTTTTGTGCAATATCCCCAGTAGAATAGAAAGTCATGATGACATCAAAAAATGATCCTTTTTACATCATTGTGAGGTCTTTTTGACGTCATCATAACTTTCTGCTCTTCCTAGGACAGTCGACAATTCAAGACATTTCGATTACATAACTCTGGGTCCCTCTCTTTCAGGAGCGTTATTCCACTGAAGAAGCTTCTTGCGTTTGATGAAATATGAGACAAGCCTGTAATACATATATGATACACGGAGAAAATTTTATATTAAAAATTACTATGTATGTCAGTAGCCGTGGACCATTGCTGAAATTATAGAAATTTTTACTATATATATATATGTTATTATATTAATAATTATATTAAACTCTTTTGTGAAAACATAGTAAAAATTTTTATAATTCCAGCATGGTCCACGGTTACTGCCATACATAGTAATTTTTAATATAAAATTTTCTCCGTGTATGAAAGTTAATTATATCAACAGTATCTAGGAAAAATTTTATTGACTTTTACCATACCGTTTTGAAGATATTTAATTTTAAATGTATAGAATTTCACATTATAAATATATTCAAAATCTAATTCCGTAGATATTTTCTCTTAATTTGAGACATTTGTATATAAGATAAAAACTTATATAAATCATTTATAATTACAAAGTAAACATTTAAGTTCGTTCCTTAAAGTTTCATCTATATTTACCGTACAGTTTGATAGAAATTTGTATTAATAAGCAAGAAACATATAACATTTAATCTCAAATAAACTGACCAAGTTTATCATTGTCTCTTTTTTACATGAAATATAGCGATGTTATTATTATAATAATTAAAAATATGATAAATATGATGTTAATTTATGTTAATTTATGCATTTTTAATTCAGATTACATTAATTTATCATTTCTTAAGATATAATATATAGTGAATAAATGTCATTTATATATTTCATTACCTGCTATCGATACTTAGATCAAATGAGCATTTTATAATTTTTATTTTGTCATTTAAATAAAAAAATAATAATTTAAAATAAATTAAATTAAATTAAAATAAAAAATATTTAATAACATATAAAATGAATAATTATCGTGCATAATGACATTAGCGAATTAAATATTGTTAATAACGGTTTCTACATTATTATTTTAATCGTTTTATCACAATTTTAAGAATAAACTCTTGACTTTAAGAATAAACTTGACTAATTGTAAGAAGTAGCGCGAGAACCCCTTAAGACCCATTCAAACTTGCGGACTCGTCCGGGCGGAGGCGGGCGTAATTCGCCACCGGAAATCGAGGCTCAAATCCAATATAGATCGATCAGTAAATAGACCTCGAGCCGGCGCGAGAGCCGCGCGTCATCGGCTGCTCGTGCCCCTCGTGTAGTATTTGCAGCTTGCAAGCTCCGCTGCGTCTTGCCCCCTGGCAAAGTCTGTCGTGACACCGTTTCGGCCGCATTTGCGCCGGGCAACGGCCGGGCCCGGCCCGTCCTTCCCGTCGGCTTTATTCCGCGCTAGTCGTCCGCACGCCCGGCTCCAGCGGCCCGGCCGTTCCGCGCGTCTCGGCCGTGTCGCGCATCAGCGCGAATGCGGTGAGTCCCCCGGGGGCACGTCGCGCGTGCCACCCCCGTTCACGCGCCACGCGCCGCAACCGATCGACCAAGCCAACCCCCCCGACTCGCCTAGGAAACCTCGTGCCCGCAACTAGCTAAGCTCGGCCCGCCGCTCTCGGCAAGTAATATGTATACACGACACCACCGGGCAGGATATACCTACCGCACCACCGGCCGCACATACGGGGCCGCACCGTCATACGCTCTATATTCGGATACCGCCGCTTCCGGGTCGGCATAGCGCGGATTCGCGGACCGGCGCGGCGCGCTCCGGAGTAAAGCGGAAAGGAGAGATCGCGGCGTTCGATCTCGTCGGGATCATGCCGCTTATGAATAACTTGCAAGAAAGATTCGCTGTAAGAAAGTTGAATCGTATAGGTCGAACATTTCCGGCGAGTCGTATCGGCGCGTACGTATCGAGGTGATCGCGAGTTACTGGATGAACGCGAGACCTGGCGCTTAATTCTGTAACTTTTAACTTTAAAGTGTCGTTATATATCGTTAAGTTGTCGTTGCGCAGCTTTTTTTACCGTATATTATACCCATACAGCACAGAAATTGCAGCAACATTGCAGCAACATTTCGGCAATATTGCAATATTGCTGCAATGATACTGCAATGTTGCTGCAATTTCTGTGCTGTATGGGATACCTACACCAGAGGCGTATCTACGGAAAATAGCTCCTATGGCAAGCACTGAAATTGCGCCCCTGTCCAAACAAATGACACATCTTTTAACTTACCATAATATCAGCTGAAAAATACAAGTCAAGCCTTTTAATCTTTTATTTATCACATTATGTTACTACATGAAAATTATAATTGTATCTTCCTTGCTTTCATTGATGCAAATTGGTCTATAATGTGCTTAAATATTTAACATTGTTTTAATGAAGTAAATGGCACCTCTCGCAAAAATTTAGGTAGCAACTTGTTAGACTGCTGTTTTAGCTTTTGCATTGATGTCTATTGTGCTTGAGGAAGGACGTTGGGTCGTACCAGGTTAATAAAAATTGTGCCCCCCTTTAAATAGCGCCCAGGGCATGTGCCATACTTGCCATACTCTACACTGAGAGAAAAATTTACTAAATTTCAATAAATGTTTTCTCCAATAGTCCTAATAAAGTATTCTTTTGAATTCAGTAAATATTTTATTAGGTTTAGAAAATTTGTTTCAATTGGATGAATATTTTTTTCATTTGAAAAATATTAACTGAATTCAAAAAAATACTTTATAAGGACTATTGGAGAAAACATTTATTGAAATTTAGTAAATCTTTCTCTCAGTGTAGATACGTCTCTGTAGGCTTATTCTGTAACTTTTAACGACACTGCCAACATGGTATTATGAATCTATTCGGAAACGATTTCGTTCGGAATGACTCCGAAAAACAAAGGGCAAAGGAAATTATAAGGAATTTATAAGGAAACGACAATAAGTACAGGATAAATGACTATCATTCCGAACGAAACCGTTTCCGAATCGTGCAGACGATCTCCCGTAACATCGAGATTCGAACCTATCGAGATCACGACAATTTCGATTCTTGCGCAAGACTCCGGCATTTGCGAATGTATTCTCGATTTCACTTAACAACGTTTTTATTTTACAAAGAATCAAAACATGCATTGTGCTCGTAAATTGGGTTTTATTTATTTCAGCAATATTGATTTAGCAATTATGATAAAGTTAATATGGAGTATTATTGATCATTTGTGTGATGATGACATCTGATTTCCTCACATGTTGCTCGCTTGTCGATCAAAGTCTATTTGCTGACTTGAATTCTATTTAAGATTTATGATCATATTTTTAGACACATCTTACCTTGGCACTTCGCGTAACCGGAATCGTTGACCTCTCTCTAGGACTAGATGATGCATATTTTCATCATTCATCAGGATATATAGTATTATTTGTTTCCTCAGTTGCATTCGTAAACAACATTAAAATAGCACTGTAATTGCAAAAAGCCCGTATCCGACATTCGTGTTCCGATATTTATTATACCAGGCGCTGCCAAAATCTCGTTTTATTCGAATCTTACGTAATAATCCGACCAAAAACTCAAAGTATTTAAATATTACCGATTAAAAACATTTACGATGGATAAGAAGAATATATTATAATGTGTGACAATCTCAAAAATTGGCATTAACCCGTTTAATTATAAAAAGACAATACAGAAAACTTGAGGAGTATTTGTGATGATTGATATAATCGATTTTTCCTTCACAATCACATATAATTATAAATTCTAATTTAGGTATTCATAGTCCGTTCTTATTTTAAGACCGTCTTAAGTAATATCTTAAGATGCTAATACAGCTCTGTGATTGGCTTATGACATCTTAAGACTGTACTTAAGATGGTCTTAAGCGGTGTCTACAATGAGGTTTTAAGTCGTAAGATTTAACATATCGACCAATCACAATCAAAATTGCGGTCGTACTTTTAGAATGCTCAACTGTGATTGGTCGATATGTTAAGTCTTACGACTTAAAATCTCATTGTAGACACCGCTTGAAATATAAGATCCGACTATGAATACCGGCCTTAGAAATATTTATTCGAGAATAAGAGTTTCCTAAATAAATATAATATGTTACATCTTTTACTCACTTCGTTAGTTCTATTAACGGTCCAATTGTGCAATCAACTGAAACTTCCAGGATTCTGTGAAAGGAAAATTTTGTTTAGTACAATTAGTGTAAATTTCATTGATACTTTATCACTTTATTGTAGAAATAAATCTATCAGATATAATTTCAGATGTAGAGCGTCATGGCAATCAGCATAAAATTTACAAAATTTGACAACACACCATGGGGCTTTCGACTAGCAGGTGGCAGCGATTTTCCGCAGCCGCTTACCGTTATCAAAGTGAGTTTCCTATTTTTCTTATCTAACATTTTTATTAATACTAATGAGGACGTTAAAATCACGAGATATGATTCGAATAATATTAACTATTTTTACATTCCGAACACGAAATATAAAATGTGACAAAAAATGGACAGCTCTTCTTTGAATCGTAACAATTTAATTATTTAAAATATCATTATTTTCAACATTGTCTCTGCGATTAAATCCAAAAGCTAAAAGAGTAGAATAAAATTAGGATTGAGAAAATCGAACGGAGTGTCATTCGGATTTTTGAAAAGAAGCAAGAAGATGTAAAATGTGAACGAATCTACAGGTCACGGAGGAAAGCCTGGCCGAATGTATGGGTTTAAAGGTCGGCGATGTCGTAGTAAGATTGAACGATGAATCGATTACCAGTTTGACTCATGGACAGGCGCACGAAGCACTGGTGCACGCTGGTAACAACTTTGTTCTAGGTGTGCAAAGGTAAGTCTCTCGCGAGGATCATTAATTATAGACAAGACAAGAAAGATTCAATAGTATCTTTTATGTAGTCTTTTTTTCTTTGGGACGTACTTTAAGCACAATCGTAAATATACGCGTTCACATAAGACGCTTTTGTCATGAAAGAAAAGACTAAACATTGAGACTGATTGAGACTAACTTCTTGGATTACATCATTTGAAATCTTTTAATGGATAACATTCTTTCGATAGTTATATATTTTTTATTTGTTTCGTCCAAAAAACCATTTCTCATTTCCTATTCAAAAATATAAGTTGATTAAAGGACCACGCACTAATTATATGAAAAAGTGGCCGCCGTTACAATCGACCAAAACTATAGAAAAGTGTACTTTGTGTTACGCAGATCAAAAGTTCAAATGAGCACAATCTT